>JASCZW010009723.1:0-40679 GCA_034211315.2 Aedes japonicus | reverse complement strand
CACCGCGTGAACAGAAATTTATCAAATTTGGTAGCTGCTTCTTGTTTCTAGCCAAAATTTGTCCAAACCATTTTCTTTTCTCTGGAATCTGGCAAAGTACGTCAGACGGTATTGAGCACAGCTTCCCAAATACTTCTTTCACCATGTGTTAACACCCTTACAAACGTAATTCGCCAAACTTAAAACACGTTCGCCACCACATAAAAGATAAGTTCATTTCTGGCCTCACCTGTTACAGCCGTGTAGCCAGATCTTCTAAGGGCATCTTCAACGGTGGTTCAAATCGTGGTTTGGATTTATTTGTTTAGAACAAACGCAAAAACATCGCTGCTTCGCTGATGTTTGTAAATTTTGTTCTATACCGGATATATTTTGCATCATTTCAGAACTTATATAAGCTTCTAAGTTTCTTACTGAACGCACTCTTTAAAAATTTAATTTAATGAACTTCAGAATATCTATGAAGTTTGGATGGAAGTATCTATAATGAACATCCCAGAAGTTGATAAAACTTCTCGGCAGTTGAATAAAATAATTGGAAGTATCCAGATAATCATGAAGTTTGCTCGCTGTCTTTCGAGAAGAGGAATGGTGGAACTTTAGAGAAGTTCATTGAATTGCCGAAAAATTATTAACGTTTCTGGAAAGTTGGATGAACTTTCAAAAAGTTCGCTGATCATCCATGAAATAGGAACAACTTTCTGGAAATTATGGGAACTTAGAAAATCAGATTTTAACTTCCAACAGGTACATATTCTGTGATAAAAAGCAGAATATCACACATATTTAAATAACTTACGAGAAATTGAAACAAGTATCTTGGAAGCCGTGGAATTTCTGTGGAATAGTTAGCATTACCGAGATGTTGTTAAACCGTACAAGAACTTTTTATGATCTCCAAGATTGTGAATAGGTTGAAATTCTATGAAATTGATTAAAAAGTAATTGGTTTCTTTATTCTCGTTTTGGTTGGGTTCGAAAAATTATCGAGTAGTAAGAAGTTCTTCTTAAAACTTAAATACCCTGAACTTTTGGGATGTTTTCGGAACGATTGGAAAATTTCTCGATCACCTGGAAAGATTCCTGAAGTTCTAGGAAGCTCCTCAAACTTATGGAAAAATCCTTTGAATGTTTCCTAAACTTTTCGAATGTTCAAAAATCTAGTTTCCTGTTTATCTGGGACGTTTTCTGCAATTCTGGAAAGTTCCCCGATCTTGGGGGAAGTTTTCTGAAATTTTTGGAAGATCGCAGGACTACTGAGAAATTTCCTGAATTGCTGAATCCCCTGAGCATCCGGGAGTTTTTTCGAGCTTCTGGAAAGTTCCCTGAACTTCTGGGAAATTTTCTAAATTTCTGGACTGTTCTCTGAACGTCTGAGATGTTTGCTGACCTTTTGGAAAGTTTCCTGATCTTTGGGGGAGTTCCATGATCTTTGTGAGGAGTCCTGTAATTCTGAGAATTGTTTTGAATTCATGAGAAACCCTGAACTTCAAGGAAGTTCTCTAATTTTCTGGCAAGTTCCTTGAATTTTTGGAAAGTTTCCAGAACATCTTGAGTAGTTCTATGAACTTCTGAAAAAATACCCAAAATAATCTGATAAGTTGTCTAAACTTCTGGAAGCTCCCTGAATTTCTGGATAGTTACCTGAATGTCTGTGAAGAACCCTTTACTTTTGGAAACTTCCCTGAACTCGTGATAAGCTCCTTGAATTTGTGGACAATTCCCTGAATTTCTAGGAAACAATCTGAATTTCAGGAAAGTTGTCTGAACTTCTAGGAAGAACCCTTAATTTCTAGAAAGTTCCCTGTTTTTATGGTATGTTCCTTTGGCATCAGGGAGTATAGCTAAACCTTGGAATATGAATGAAAGAGGAAGCAATCAAAGAGAGTCTCTCAATTTCAGATTCGCCCTAATGAAAAAAAAAAAAACCCTAGCAATAGATTATAGCAGTGCTGAGCTTATTTAAAATTATTAGTTCTGTAGTGATATTTGATTAATGTCACTTTTTTAATATTAGTGATGTAGGACTACGTCTTTGTTTTCAATACAGGGGTACACGTTGCGAGTACGAAAATTTCAAGCGTCACGAAATATGCTTAGATTTTGAACGTTAATAACTAAGTCATTTCACGATGAACTTCTAAAATGTTTCCATTAATCTCTAGGAACATATTCTACGCTTCGATTTCAATAATTAAAACTATTTATTCTTAACATTCAACTATTGAAATTTCGATTTTTCAGGGTAAATTTACTAAATGCACAGTACTTTCCTATCACAGACTTCAAATTTAAGTAAGGAACGTCTCATATGCAGCAGTGCACGGCATAAAAGAGGAACACCTTAAAATTTGCTACATTAGCTCGGCAGCCACGGAGCTGTGTAGAGCGGCAATTACCAGTATTTTCCAGGCAGCTGGTACCCGGCAGGAGGCTACGGTGGCGAGCAACCAGCGAGATTGATGGGTTAGTGGCTGTCGCTGGCGAGTGGCTGGCTGGGCAGCCATTTTTAGTGCAGTTGTGTGCTATGCCAAGCTCGTGGCAATTTTTTAGGGAAACATGTATGATCCAGTTGGTAGCCAAATCACGTTATTGTGTACATACACCCAAAAAAAAGCAACATTGTAATGTAATTTCGCATGATTTTGTTTCATTTCTCGTAATGGCTCGTAACTTGGAGAAAAAATGCCACATTGGTCGCGGGCAAAAAAGCAACACACCAATTCGCTTTGAAAAATTTAATGTGTGAGTGAGGTTGTTTAGTGTATTAGTGTTGAGTTCAATCACTCACAAAAAAAAAAACGTTCACGATATGCAACCGAGATACGAACCGAGGCCACCTGCGTCATGGCTCTTGATTGTAACTATTCAGCTACTTTAACCAGAAGAAATGATTGGAATAAAAGCCTAACAGTTGCTTCGATTGTCGAGACACTCAGCGATACAGCAATGAAGCAAATGCCTCTCACACACTCGCATGGCTTCGTTTATTTCATAAAGAAGGGCAAACTTGAAGAGAGGGAGATCGGAGTGTGATGACCAGTGAAAATAAAAATAGAACATTTGACAGCGGATTTCTGATAGTGGCCAATAGCGTTGCGGCGTTCTGTGGTTGCTTCGACTGTCGAGGCACTAAACACACAGCGATAAATTTGTTTCAAGGAATCTGTGAGCTGTCAACCATTTGCAAACACTTGCATGGCTTCGTTTACACCATAAGACGCTTTGTGGATCATGATGGGCAAAATTGCCTTTTCTGAATCATGCAGATTTCTCAAGATATGATTGCAAAAACTGCCATTGAATTTTTTGCAACCTTTTTAACTTTTGGGTGTATATATGTATAGATATATATGTAGATGATATAGAAATATATGCAGATAATACAGAAATATATATAGATGATATAGATAAATATGTAGATGATATAGATGTATATGGTGATGATAATGATATATTTGAAGATGATATCGATACATATGTAGGTGATATAGATATGAAGCAACGTTGAGTGAACATCCTCAATCAAAATGTCTATACAGGCAGAACGGTATTCTTCGGAGTAGAACCAACTGTGTTCAGCAACACCAAATTTTGACACAATGCCATTAACTATTAAGTGACGTATTTCACACAAAATACTCTTTTCATGGCTAGTACTCTGATTTTGAAAGAGTGTTATACTGAATTATTATAAGAGTTTGCTCATTGTATGCGCATGATACCTACCTAATTCGTAAATCCTGGCTGATTCTGAATTTTGCACGATTTCTGTTCGATAAATACCAAATATTTCATAAAATCACGTTTCCGTATTGAAAATAACTCAGGGTCGTTTAAAGTTTGTTTCCTTTTGGCATGTTATGATCTCCCTATTATAGACATTTTGTTTAATGTTGGGAATGTTCTCTTCAAATTCCAATCAGTGCTTAAAAGTGTTTCTGTTTGTTTTAGTTGGATAGAGTCTCTACCTTTTAATAGGAATCACTCAATTTTGAGAAAGTGTTTTAAAGTGAAAGTGAAATGTCACTACATGTGGCTGCAAAGTGTCAGAGCGAATAAATCTTTCTCTATTTTAAATAATAGCATGAGTTTAAAGACAACTTTCAAACATTTGGAGGAATCATTATTAATTATTGAATTTCTGCACGAAAATTATCGTTTAAATTGATGACCAATTAATATATTGATTTTAATACAGTTACATATTCTTGAAAGAAACCTTTTATGTACTTGTAAGTAAAATTCATATTTCTAACAGATCCTCAGATATCTTTCACGCCATAAAGATAGTGATCGTATTATTTTCATCTTACCAACATTTAAAACCATTCTAGGACCGCCAAGAGATTTGTAAAGAGCGAATCATAGATTGTTTTAACATACTTATCTTAGTCTACATCTTTATCTTGCTCTACATCAACCGGTCGCGTGTTGTACACAACCTCACGGATTTTAGGCAAGGCTTCTTGATCCAATCTATCAATAAAGCCTCTATTCTTTCATTACATTACACAACATTCATTACACATTGCTACGTAGCCCTACGTCAACTTGGGCTATCCCTTGTAGTTTTTAATATCTCTAGTTTGACTGAACAGAATGACGTCATTCATACACCATTTTATTTAGAAAAACTTACAAATTGCTTTAAACATGCATTAGTATAAGTAGTATTTTTTTTAAAATGACCAACTTTTGCTCCCATTCAAATCTGCGTATGAACAGGTTCAAAACTTGGTTTTCCCTTTCCGGGTCATCAAAAACGGGTATCAAATGGTTCGCCATGACTTCTTATTTTTATTTAATCGAATTTCATTCCACGTCTTATACCGCAAATAGCCCCACCCCTGAGCTGCAACATAATTTTGCTTTGTTACCGATGTCTGACTTTATAACTGAGGCCCTCCTCTCTTATGAATTTCGCCTCATGCTGCATTTTCGTGACTCTCTTCTTTTTCGGCTATGCTATTCGTTAATTATTTCCGTTTTAATGGAATGCATGCATTCACACACTCACCTTCAGCCAAACGGAAGAGCAAGCATTCTTCGTCGTCTGCTAACGACACACTACTGGTAGCAAATTTTTTTTTGGTCAAACCAATCCATGGCAAAACTTCTAATCTCTGTTGTTGAATGATTAACAGGATGAAAGGTGTTAGCGGGTTCCACAACAAGAAATACAAAACCGGTACGGGGACGGCAAAATTGGTCTATTTTAGCTGGTTCAATTCAAGTTTTGCTGATGCAAATCAAGTATAAAGTTGTTCCAAAAAATAGACCACCGCTTAAGATGCCCTAAGAAGCTAACTGTAACCACTTGAACAGTTTCGCTGTAAAAATTGAGATCGAACGGAAATTTTCAGAGCAGACAAGATATTATTTTTTAACGAATAAACACAGCAAAACCGTTCACATCAGTTCCAACTTGTGGTCTTTAAAACATAGACATCGGTACTTTTCAGGGCCCAAACATTATTTCAGAAGAGTTGTTAAAAATTTATAGTTCTAACGTAGTCAAGAATGCGGTCGTGTTTCTGATACCATCTACCATTTTCCTTTCTCTTACTATTTTGACCTTTTAGTAATTTTATAAGCAAAGCTTGACGCGAGTAATTAAGCAACCAGTAATCGACTGTCATTTTGTTTTGTTTTTTAATAGAACCAATTCCCCCAAAACTGAAAACTTTGTGACGGAACAAACTTTGCGTGTACATCTTCTCGATCGGATTGCAAAACGACCAAAGGCGACAATAAATAAAGACATAAAAATTTCTGCCATGCCATCGCACCGCACCGAGAGGAGTTGGCAATCTGTGTCAAACAACCCCCCTCCCTCACCTTCCACCACTTCATTTGAATGTTTTTACATCTCCTTACCATTGGATTTGTACTAGAATTTGATTTTACGTTCGCGACGACGCACTGCCTGCGGCATCTGTACGCGATTTCGATCTAGTGGCCTATTTCTCCGATGGTGGCGGAGAGGCCGTAGTACAAGATTGAAGATTTTGGCGAATCACGCGAAGTTCTTGAAATTTCTCCCATCAACGAGAAACGCTCGCCTGAAGTAATAACGAACGAACGTGGCAATCAATCAGTAGTGGTTCTTATTGTGTAGGCTTTGCAAAAGCTCACATGTAACCACCACCAACAACGTTTCATCAATCAACTGCCTGGAGATGAACGCCACTAATTGCCGCCCACTCCACGCAAAAGGAAAGGCGCGGGTTCTTAATTACAGAAAAGCGTTTCCTTCTGCCATCGTCACCACCCTTCAACACAGAACCCTTGAGCCACTCTGCATATTCATAGCCTACCAACGTGATTATCGCAAAACGACAGTGGCGCCATCTACCCGCGAGATCACCAATACTTCAATTCTAATTACAAAAAAAAAGTGGTGTCAAACCCGGCTTTAAAACGCTGGCTGCAGCTTGGTCCACTTTCTTAATAATGACACAAAAGACTCGTTCGCGTCTAGTCTAGTCAGCAAAAATCAGGCTGCACCTTGCTTTCTTGAGGGTCCTAGAAGGGCGGCGTCAAGGACTGACGAGCGTTCAAGTGCGGCAGCTTTCATCCCTTTCGACCCGCTTTGGCACGTATCGCTTAGCTCAGCTGGTTCTCCACTTTCACACATACAAACACAAAATTGACTGGAACTGGAAACTGGACCGTATCTCTCGTATCCTTTCGTGTGAGATTGCTGCAAGGGGCTATAAATCATCGTCATGGGTATCAAATTTTGATACAGTGTGGCGGGCGGCATAAAAAACAAAAAAAAAAGAAGCTCGTCGTGTAACTAAGCAAACTGGATCACAAAAGGATGCCATGGAAACAAGGGGTGCCCGGTTTAGGGAAGGGATGTTGTTTCGAAGGTGTGTATAACAATGGAGGTGGGCGAATCTAGGACGACGCCGAAGTGGTTGGGAGAAGCGGTATTTCTGCAGTGTTCCCTCCTTTCTATAGAAGTGAGCGTCCATGGATAACGTTGTAAATTGATGAATTGTTTATGTGTTTAAAATTCGTCTCTTAACAACGTTGGCGATGACAGTTGTAACTGAATCTCGCTTAAAAACAGAAAGTCACGTCATTTATGGATCGTCCGTAATAAGTGAAAAGAAAATATCGACGGAGATGGAACGGAGATTAGGGTAGAGTAACATGTAGAATAGTTTCTGTTGTTATTTTCCTCCGGTGGAAGCTTTGAAGGTTTTCAATGGGTGAGTATACCTGTCATCATCTTCTTCTTGGTCGGGAAGGCGGTATGGCAAACAATAGGAATCCAATGGGGCGTATTTTTAGCAAACAGCGTATAGTTCAGATCAATAAGAGAAAAATAGTCAGAGGTATGCAGTATGGCCTTTGGAAAGCTTGTGGTGAGTTTTTTGAATTATTTAATTCCAGAAGCTCGCTTAGTTTCTAAGGACTTTTTCAATCTTCAAGAATCTTACGCAATCTCTTGCATGGCACTCCATATTTTGGAAGATATCTCCAGAATCTCCATTATCACCCAAGAATGCTTGTCAGCAGCAAACAAACGTTATTGTCTTCCCTCCGAAAACTATGAACCTGATTCAAATCCTCATCCCATCAACTCAATTTCGGAATTTCGCAATTTTCCAGCAATTTTCCGTTCTATCGAATCCAACAGAAATTGGCGCAGGCACAGATCTACATACTCCTCTGCAAAGCATAGTTCCGAGCAGCTGGATCACGTTTCTGGCCTATGTGCGTCTCCATTTCACTCTTACATCATCCCAATCGGTCTCGGAAGAACACATGCCGGCCAGAGAGCGGGTTGTTTGTTAATTGAAACATTTTAGCGAAAAGTTTCGTTCTCCGTCGCCAGCTGTGATGCAACGGGTCGCTGCAGCGAACCCGAGTAGAAATTTCACTTCAATTTATTTATGGGAAGGCAGGTCAGAAGGCAACTGCTCGATGTTTCCATAAACCGATTCGAGCTGATTAAAAGCTGAATAGGCAACTTCAAACGGTTTAAAAAAAAAAGAGTTAAAATACACTTCAATGTCAACGTATGGTCAGGCAGATCGAAATTGAACTGACCAATTTCCATAACACGATTCAAGCTGATTAAAAGCTGAATAGATAACTTCTTAGCTGCCTCAAAAAGCTCTGTTTAAACACTTATTTTATGTTTTGAATCATGAGTCCAAATGAGTCCGAAATTGGATTCATTTGGAATCTTTAGAATATTTTTCGCCAAATCCAAAACAAATTGAGCTTGGAATAGCATTAAATTCGGAACAAAATTAAATTACAAGCGAATCTCGTGTGAGAGTTATTGCCAGATCAGCTGGCAGAGAACCAAATGATGATGCTTGGGACCAGCATACATCCTCAATGTGTAAAAATTGGTGATCCCAAACCAAGTCAATACTGGCGCCGGCTTCGCCCGAATGCAGGTCAAGTAGGGAATGGGTAAGAATATGTTGACGCGAGACTCGCTTTATTGGAAGCCAAGAACACCTCTGGACTCCCAGACATCGAGTTTGAGGACCGATATAAACTATCAGTATGGATGCTGTTGGGCCACTCACAAGTGTGGTTTATTGCCATGAAATACAAGAATACTTTAAAAAATCGAGTTTGGGGACGGATTTAAACCAACAGTAAGGATGCCACTCACAAGTGTGGGTGGTTTATTTCAATGGAATACAAGAAAACGTTAAAAACATCGACAATGAGGACCGATTTAAACCAACAGTTGGGGCCACTCACAAGTGTGGATGGTTTATTACACCAGAATACAAAAATGTGTTAAGACATCGAGTTTGAGGACCGATTTAAACCACCAGTAAGGATGCTATTAGGCCACTAACAAGTTTGAGTGGTTTATTTCGATGAAATACAAGAATACGTTAAAAACATCGAGTTTGAGGACCGATTTAAACCAACAGTAGGGATGCTGTCGGGGCCACTCACAAGTGTGGGTTATTAATAGAAAAAGGCCTTAAGTTACACAGCATTAACACATCTACACTACCTGGGATCACCCTCCCTATAACCTTGATGCAGATAAACTTTCTTTATGATTGTTTTTCGTAGTGAAAATAATAATGATAAACAATTAATAATAAGATGCACTTATATACCTCTATACAGCTCAATCATAAGTCGATGAAAGTATACTAAAATGTGAAGGTCATGATATGTATGATGTATGTATGACATGTATCACCATCCATTGTAGCACGGAAACCAAGTCCTCTCTGTTAGACCCGCGCAAGCTTCAACAACCACTGATTACCCCAATCATGCCCCTGTATGAAGGGCCAAAAACGGGCTGGGCGGATCGATAGGCAACATCACCCATACGCCTCCACTAATCTCCCTCCAACAACAAGACTGAACAATTGGCCACAAGAGCGAGCCATCCAACATGCGAATGTTCCAATGTGCGGGGAGAAGAGCCAGTCCTCCATTCACCAACTGTCAGAAATGGGGAGTTGGCACTCCCACTCCCCCATCCAGTTCGCTGCAATCGGGTGCCCTGACAGTCCCTCTCTTTATCATGAAACATTTACTAACCAGTGCATTCGGAAATTACAACAAAAATTCTCGAAGACTTTGACGAAACATTCCGTTGCTTCAAGCGAAACGAATTTCGTACGTTTCCTACGGGAAAAATGGTCGATTTAAAAAAGACAATTGAAATTACTAATTTGACCAGCATACTGATGGTGATTTTTGTCAACCTTGCTTTCTTGACGATCTAGGTTTCAAAATTGCCTCCCCATTTATAAAGGTACTAAAATTAAACCAAAATTGACGACAAAAACGACGTATCTTCTTAAAATATGATGTGCGAGTCGAATTCTTCATTGGTTAACTGTTTGAAGTTATTTTTTATTTCAGGCGAAAACATCGAAAAGAAGACACCGACGAATGCATCCCAGATCAGGATATTAAGCAAATCTTGCCCTGAAAAGACAATACAATGGACAACTGAATCCAACAACCAGTGGATCAGTACGAACATTTTCAGTTCAGCACAGACTGGAGCTGCAATCGAACCCCACCTTCGTGACAATTGCCTGAGCAACGGAATAATTTAACGATGAAGTCTACAATCTTATCTTTCATCGGGAGAAAGTCATTCCAAAAACATGAGCAAATTTGGCAATGGATTATTATGATCAGATTTATTCAAGTGTTTGAAAGTTCGCAGTAAACTTCGAACGGTACAAAGTTCCTAAGAAGTGATCATGGAACTCTTATACAGCTTGACTACTGCTTAGGTGTGTTATATGGGACTTATTTTGAACTTAAGGTTGACAAAAAAAAACGATTGTCAACTCTTTGGAACCTCGTCAGCATTGAGGCTGATAAAAAAAACTCATAGTAAACTTGTACGTATCTCTTAAGCTAAGTTCCCAAAAAGTGGGAATCTTATACAGCTTGTTTGCTGCTTAGGCGTGTTATATGGAACTTATTTTGACCTTCAGCTTGAAAAGAGAACGATTGGCAATTCTTTGGCGCCTCTTCCGCATTTAAACTGACTAAAAGTTCGCAGTGAACTTGTAAGTACCTCTTAAGCTAAGTTCACAAAATTGACTATGGGAATCTAATACAGCTTGATTGCTGCTTAATCGTGTTATATGAAACTTATTGTGAACTTCAACTTGACAATAGCACGGTTGGGAACTGTTTGGAGCCCTTTCCGCATTAAAGTTGAATGACAGTCCACAAAGAACTTGAACGTAACTTTTAAGCTTAATTCCTGAAAGGTAATTGTGGAACTTTATCTGGCTTGATTTCCGCTTAAGCGTGTTATAATGATCTTTTTTGAACTTCATGTTGATAACAGGTTTTTTTTGCACGGGGGATACGGCCCACTTTTAGTATGGAACCGTGTAACAACAGACTAAATAGAGTTGATAAATTCACATGCTTAAACATTTTATATTGCTTCGATTTTATTTGTATGCGTTACCTTTCCACGCAATAGTCAAAATACAGTTTTTAAAACTTTGAGTATTTACACCAAAAATTGTGAATTTTTAGAAAAACTGCCAAATGATAACTTTTGGCCCAAAACGTAAAACGTGATTTGAATAAGATCGATAAGTTTTTCCGTTCTGGAGTTATCGTCGAAAACAACCCGTGTACAAAATAAACCGTGCAAAAAAAGGAACATTTTTTGAACTTAAAGTTGATTAGAGTACGATTGGCATCTCTTTGGCGCCTCTTCCACATTAAAACTGTTGAAAAGTTCACAGTGAACTTTTACGTACCTCTTAAGCTATGTATGTTCCTAAAAATTAACCGTGGGAATCTAATACAGCTTGATTGCTGCCTAATCGTGTTATAGGGAACTATTTTTATACTTCAAGTCGAAAACGGTACGACTGGCAAGTTTAGATTCTTATGGAACTTATTTTGAACTTTCAGTTGATAAGAGTGGGATTGGCCACTCTTTGGAGCCTCATCCGGATTAAAGCTTATTTTTAAGTTCGCATTGCATTTATACGTAACATTTAAGGTAAGTTCTTAAACTAGAAGATGGTGATCTTATACAGCTTGATTGCTGCATGAGCATGTTATATGGAATTTTTTATGAACTTCAAGTTTTAACGCAGATTGAAAGTTGGCAATGAACTTGTACGTAACTCTAAGTTTTTAAAAGGTTACCATGGGAATCTTATACAGCTTTATTGCTGTTTAAGCGTGTAATATGGAGTTTTGTTTGAACTTCGAGTTGAGGAGAATGCAATTGGCAACCCTTTGAAGCCTCTTTCGCATTAATTGTTCAATGAAAGTTAGCAGTGAACAGTACGTTGCTTTTGGGCGAAGTTCTTTAAAAGTAACCATAGGAATCTTATGCAGCTTCCTTGATGCTTAAGCTTGTTATATGGAACTTATGTTGACCCTCAAGTTGATTTGATAACACTTTAGAACCTCTTCCGCATTGAGCCGATAGAAAGTTCAAACTTAACTTGAACGTAACTTTTAAGCTAAGTTTCTAAAATGTCATCACGGAACTCTTATACAGCTTGCTTGATACTTACGAGTGCGAACTTTTTTTTTAACTTCAAGTTGATAAGCGTACGATTTGCAACTCTTAGGAACCTCTTCTACAATGAAGCCGAATGGAAATTAGCAGTGAACTTGTACGTTGCTTATAAGCTAAGTTCTTTATTGCCGCTGAGCGTGTTATAAGGAACTTAATTTGATTTTCAAGTTGATATTGGCACGATTGGCATCTTTTGGTAGCCTTATCCACTTCTGTTAACTATATAAATAGTGGGACTGTTTCAGTGGACCACTATTTGAACTCTTTGATGCTGGCAAGTGACTTTCCGGATTATTTTTCGAATCACACTAATGACTCTGAGCGTTTCTTATAAGGATTCATGAAAGAACTTCGTTTGCAAATTGAATAATCTTATGTGGAACTTCGATTGAAACCAGCGATCTTTTCAAATCAAATCCTGTGTGTTATTATAACAGAATCTTACCAGAAATTCTGTGGGAATGTTTTGAAACATTTCGTGGAAATGTTTTTCAGCTGATCGTATTCAGGATTTAATCTATCTAAGAATTCTATAGCAGTGCTCTTCTAATTCTCGGCGTTTTCGTCATTCTATGGAATGAAAGTGCCTTCCTTTGCTGTGAATCACGGATGAAAAATTTCCCTCTGACAATCTTTCAAGTTATACAGTGTCTTATCTTTATTGCAATGACTGCTGAGAAATAAGTATTTTGAAATACGCTGTACCTTCAAGTTCAGAGAAAATTCGGAACGATGAGAGATTATTCCTTATATCATAAAAGCATATTTTCCAAATCTATCCGAGGGTTCGACAAGCTCAATTTTGTTTTGCCAAAGCTTGCTTTGGACTATGAGAATTCCAATTCAAATATCTAAGCAGATTATGCTTAGAATTGTGAAACAACTTTTCATTCCCACAATCATAATCTCGATCGTCAGAAAATCATTCTGGGATTATGAACAGTTTAAGCTTTTGAGTATTATGCTCAGATTTTGAAAAGTTCTCTTCATTGAAGTTGGCAGTGAACTTGTACGAAGTTTCTAAGAAGTGATCATGAAACTCTTGTACAGCGTGATTGTTGCTTAAGCGTGTTCAATTTATTTTGACCTTCATGTTTGATAAGAGTCCGATTGGCAACTCGTTGAAACCTCTTTCGAATTAAAGCAAAATAAAACTTGTACGTTGCTTTCAAACTAAGTTCCTCAAAGCGTGTTATAAGGAACTTTTGTTTTTGAACTTCAAGTTGATAACAAGTTTCCAAACGGGAAAGTGCGTTTTATCAAGAAATATGGACTTCCCAAGGCGGTTGCTCAAAGCAACTACGGATCGAGTGATGTGTGTCGTCCGAGTCTCAGGTACATTCTCGAGTCTCTTCGAATCTCGGTAATGGTAACGGCAAGGTGTTGGATTGTCGTGTTTGCTATAAATCATTGAGCTCTGAAATCACTGCCGAACATCGATAAGGATTCGGATAAATCTTGGTGAATTCAGTAGAGAATTTCAACAAAGGCTGAAGTATTTTGAAGGCGATTTTAGCGTATTCTGAAGCAGATTCTGATATATTACGGAAAGAATCCTGGAAAAACATAGAGAATAGATTTCTGAAGAACCAAGAGTATTCTGGAAAATTTATTACTCCGGAGAGAATACTGACAACTTTCCGAGAAGTAAATTCTGAACACACTGGCGAATATCCCTAAGGATTCTGAGAAATCTTAGTGATTCCAGTAGAGAATGTCCACAAATGCGGGGTATCACGAAGAGGATCTAAAGGTATACTGGAGCCGTTTTTAACGAACTTTGGAGAAAATCCTGGTAAATATTAGAGAATATTGGACGAGGTTCTGCGGAATTTCCAAAACTGCAAGCGGTCAAATTGCATAGATTCTTGAACAGAATTCTATAGAACTAAGGGCATTCTGATAAATTTGTTAATATAGGATATAACTGGCGACCCCCGCAGAGAATTCTGGTAGATTTCTGTGAAGATTCTGGTTTTATTCTAAATTCACAGAAAAATATCGCTGAGGATTTTTGCAGGAGAGGATATCTACACCTTCTTCAGGAGAGGACAAGCAACACCTTCAGCTCAGCTGAAAGGTGTCACATGTATTCAAGTCTGAATATCCCGAAGAGGGTTATATAGCATGCCAGAGCAGTTTCCTGAATTATGGAGAAAATTCTGGAAAAACTAAGAGATTACTGGAAAAGACTCTGTTGAATCTCGGGAAGGATTTTTTTGCAAACCTCGAGAGCGGTCCAATTACGTAATGATTCTGGAATAGAATTCTTTCGAACCAAGGATATTTGAACACCCTTTGCTAAAGATTATAGTGGAGTCTGAATTCACTGTGCGAATATCGCTAAGGATTCTGGGAAATCGCGATGACTCATGTAGAGGATGTCGACAATGGTTGCGTATCCTGAAGAGGGTTTCAACGCATGCTGGTGCGCATTCTTGGAAATTACCACAAGGAACACAAGGCATTGCCTTTCACTGCGGATTTCATTTGAAATTTCAGTTCAAATTTCAATTCAAATTTCATTTCCAATGTCATTTCGAATTGGAATTTCACTTTGAATCTCGTTTCGAACTTCATTTGGAGTTTCATTTTGAATTTCATGTCGAATGTCATTTCAAATTTCATTTCGAATTTGAATTCAAATATAATTTTGAATTTTATTTCTAATTTCATTTCGAGTTTCATGTCCAATTTTTCGAATTAGGAGTAGTTATTTAGTTTTTGATTCCGAATTTCAATTCATTTCGAATGGCATTACAAGTTTTATAGTGAACTGCATTATGAACCTCATTTCGAAATGCATTACGAAATTTTATTTCGAAATTCATTTGGAATTGCATTTCAAAATTAAATGAATAGCGAATTTCAATTTCAATTTCAATTCGAGTTTTGTTCCAATTTTCATTTCGAATTCCTTTTAATTTTTATACTGAATTTCATTCCAAAATGCATTTCGAATTGCATTTAAATTGAATTCAAAATTGAAATTCATTTAGAATTTAGATTTCGTGTTTCATGTCGAATTGTGTTGGGAGTTTCTTTTCAAATTTCATTGCGAATTTCATTGCGAATTTCATTTCGAAATTCATTTCGAAATTCATTTCAAAATTCATTTCGAATTTCCTTTCTAATTTCAGTATGAATATCATTTCGATATGCACAAAGAATTTTTTTGCGAATTTCATTTCGAAATGCATTTCGAGAGACATTTCCATTTGAATCCCAATTTGAGTTTCAATTTGAATTTGAATTCGAATTATGCTCCGGATATTTCATTTCGAATTCCTTTATAAATTTTTAATACAAGTTCATTTTGAATTTTATTTCTTATTTCATTCTGAATTTGTTTTCGAATTGCCCTTCAAATTTAGGTTCAAATGGAATTTCAATTTGAATTGCAAATCGATTTTCAAATTAAATTTCAACTATATTTTCAATTTGAATTTTAAGTCGACTTTCATTCCGAATTTCAATTCGAATTTCGTAGCGAATTTGATTTCGAATTTCATCTCAAAAACCATTTCAAATTTTATTTCGAATATCATTTCAAATTTATGAATTTTATTTCGGAATGCATTTCGATTTGTAATACGAATCTCGCTACGAAGTGCATTTCTAATTGCATTCAAATTGCATTGAAAAAAAAATGGATTTCCATTTCAGTTGTTATTTCAATTTAAACAGCGTTCCGAAATTCATTTCGAAATCCTATTTTGAATTTGGTTTTAAATTGGCTTATGCATTTCATTTCTTAATGCATTACGAATTTCGTTTCGATATGCATTTAGAATTGCATGTCAAATTGAATTCGAAATTAAGTTCCAATTTTCAATTCAATTTCAATTTCAATTCATATTTCGTTTTAAATTTTGTATCTCATTTTATTTTGAATTTCTTTTCGAATTGATGAATGATTTTAATTAAAAACATTTTTAGATTTGTATTACGAATGCATTTTGAAGCGCATTGCATCGAATTGCATTTAAAATTGAATTTTAAACAGAATGTAAATTTAAATTTTGTTTCCGTTGTATTTCCGAATTTCAGTTCGAAAACAATTTCGAATTTCATTACGAAAACCATTTCAAATTTTATTTCGAGATTCATTGCCACGAAATTTCATCCAAACGTTGATTCATCCAGAATTTAAAATGTTCGGCTCATTTAAAACGTTGCCACAGGTCAGCTCTTTTAGGCGTCGCACAATTTCAAATATGACACCACAACAATTTTGTTCTAAGCCGTCAGAAACCTGCACAGGTGTTGCTAAAAAATACTATTACAGTGCCTAAAGGATCTGTTAATAATTTTGTTCATAAGCTTATCGATTCAGTTAGTGGGAGAATGTGATAAAAATACTGCTTCTTTAGAACATTTCTACTAAAAACATGCCGAAAGCAGCCACTCCATACCAGATACGAATTTTGGGTTCGAATCTTGTGAATCAGAAATGAAACTAGATATATTGATTCCTGGCCTCGAGCTCTGTAGAGTAGTGCACCAGGTTCACAAACTGAAACACTGAGAATATTATTTTATAAACGAAAATTTTGAAATTTTCATTTTTTTCAACCTAAACTGAAAATTTAGAACAAATGGGAAAAAATTCATAATACCAAAAAATAAGGTCAATTGCTCAAAAAGAACGTTGCAGAAAGTTATATTTATCGCCTTTTTCTTCATTAAGGAGATTTTTCGAGACGGAAAAATCTCGTCTGCCTCGGCTGGAATGGAACCCAAACCCACAGGAATGCCAAATTACAGTTACGCTTGCCACTAGTGCAATGGCACTCAGATACAATATTCGAAAAAGTTTAAAATATTCTCACGAAGTTACATGCTTTTAACTCTTCTGCATTTCAAGAGAACAATATATCGGTAATTTTGGCCATTTAAAGACCATCTGCACAGGAGTCAAAAGCATGTAACTTTGTGAGAATATTTCAAACTTGTATGAAAATTGTATCCAAGTGTAAGAAATTCATAAGGAATCAACCAATGATACGTGACGGCAGTGTTGGCAAAAGTTCAAACTTCGAAAGTAAAAAAAAAACTAATTCCGGATTTCTTACGTCAAAAATATAATTATTTAAAAAAAATCAAGTGCACGTAACACTACGGAAATTCGTGTTTGCTTGATTTCAAAACTGTGGTTGCCAGAAAGTCAAAAACCAGCTTCAAAGTTTCAATTGAGGGAAAATTTCCATTCGGCGGCCACTCCATGAGACAGTCACAAATCAGACGAGATCTGCATAACCTGCATTCCGAGGCGGTAAGAGGGAAGGCAATTTCGGGACGAGATGACATCCGAGGCTCGGACATCCGAGGCAGTTGGTCTGGTGTCCATGGTTCCATTGCTGGCTTGTTTTTTTTATTATTGTTACAATTTGAATATGAGTACAATTTATTCAGTACGTCGTCCACTAGGACGGTAGCTGCTGCTGCTGTTGCAGTCAAAGCGCAGCGCAACGAGGACATAAATAAACATTTTTAGAGCGTAGAAAGATTTGTGTGCAATGGCACGACAGACGAGGAATGCTCCTCAGAGTGCGAGTCCGAGTCCGAGCCGGGAGCGAGACGAAAGGGTTCGGGTAAGGCAGCGACGGAAAAGTGGCACAGATGTTTGCTTCTAGTACGTACATAGTTTGAAATTCTATACCGTCGTCGTCGAGAGGTGTATTGCACAACCGTACAACAAACAAGCAAACAAAAGAGTAGGAAGGTGTGGTGGAGGATGAGGAGGAGGGATGGAGGTGTCACACACTTGTGATCTAGATAGCCGAAGCGGAGCGGAGTTGGCCGAGCGAACAAGAAGGCGGGCAATGTTTGACAATAATTGGGGCAGATTCTCCATAACTCATACACTGAAAAGAGACACTCATTATTGTTTTGTGTGTAGTACTGCTAACGGAGATTGATTGAGCGGTCTGTCAAATGATCAATCAGGTAATTGAAAGGTGATTGCCATTGTTGATGATATGATGGCCGCCCTTTCCTCATAAAATTTTGAAGCAATTCACCCCCCTCAATTGGTTTAATTGAAATGTACTCGAGCTCTCTCACTCGCCCCTGTGCAGTGATTTACACCATGATTACCGTGTGTTCTCCTCTAATTTATATTGACCTTCTCGCGCACTTAGCTCCTTCTTCACCGCCTCCTTCTCATTCTCTTTCTTGAAATTGCCATGTTCCACGCCATGTGTAGTCGATTTCCGAAGCAATTTTATGAACAAGCTCCGCAATGAGCAGCAGTCTTGTTTGATTCCCCTCCCCCTTGCTCCATCCACCACTCCTGAAAGTTCTCTTTTCGGCGACTCGAGAGGGCACCAAAGAGCACCAAACGATCTTTAAACGTTACCGTTTTTTTTTTCTGCGCTAGGTGTATGTACTGTTGTTCTTCAACAGCTGTCCGAGAGTCTAAAAATATCTACGCCATACAGTGGCAGAACTTTTCACCTGGGCTGTCCGTCTGTCCTCGTGGTACCGCTATAGCAGCATTTTCACCAACGGTGAATTATTTCACACCTTTGTTTGCATGCACACAGCAGTGCACAACACTGAATCGAAATCAAATATTGCACACCCACCCACGCTCACCTCACAAGCAGTAGGCCAGGCCCGAAATCGAAGGAACTATTATCGCGTGACTTTCCTTCCCCCGTCCGTCACTCGAATATCCGATCATCGTCATTCTGAACAGTTGGCCTTGAGCCGAAATCGAATGCCGAAAATAGACGACGAAGGGGGTCGACGAGTCGCGTCGGGTCGGGGCTGTGTCGTCGGTTGGCGCGCGTTGCCCACGACGATAATGGCGGAATTTCGGCTCTGTTTGGCGACGAAGCTAGTGGTGCTGATTGTTCAAGATCACGTTAACCGAGATCCCGCGAGGATGGTTGTAGCGAGTTCTACTTTGGTCCCCACTGCGTTTTTATGGATATTTTAGAAAATGAAATGACCAAGGAGTAGCCAAGGAGTTATTTTGAAACAATTCGAATTTTTGAAGAAACAACCTACAAGGATTTTACATAAGTAGATTTTTTAATGCAGCATACAAGTCAATTTATCCGAAATGGCGATTCAAAACGGAGAAAGATGGCGACGTATTCTAGCGAACCTCACCTTAATGTTCAGTTTTGTTTAGTTCTGCAAATGCAGGAGCGCTGGTTTTTACTTGATATCAGGGCTGGTAAATGTAATTTTCGTTGAAAAATCTCACACGAGTTTTACCAAACCACTTCTGAAAATCTCATCGGTTGATGGAACGATGATAGAGCAAAGCAGTTCATAAACTTTCTTAGCTTCGTCACTCACAACGAAGTGTTCATTAAGGAATTATATTTTCCAGAAAATTGAACTTTTATAAGAATTTTGAAATCGTTTTGGGATTTCCAGGATAATTGCTTCGTTTATTTTGAGACTATTGAACCCGTGAAGAAATTTTAGAATCTTTTTCAAAAATATCAAAGCATATTGCCTTCGAAATGTTGGAAGTTTTCTTTTCTTGGAATTCTCGTGGAAATCCCTGTAATATTCTAATCGTAAATTTTTAGAGCAGTTTTAGCGAATTCTAGGGAATCCCCGAAAAGGTTCACTGAAAAATTACCGCACGCAGGGGAATGGTTCTGATTGTAATTATAGAAAACATTCTTCAAAACATCGAAGGAGTTCAAATCACCACCCGATGTGGAAGAGTTCTTTTACGAATTGTAGAAAACTTTCTCTGCAAAATTTAAGGATTTATAGAAAGCATAAAAATCAAAATAGTGGAAGTTTCTTTTTTAATTTTTGGAAAATTTATTTGGAAATCTTGGTAGAATGCTATTATCAATTTTGAGAATCCTGTAGCGACCAGGTAAATCGCTCCTAACGATTGAAGAAAATCTAACTTGAAAATTGAATCCTGGGAGTATTGGAGAATCATGACCCTTCGTAGAAGAGTTCTTCTACGAATTGTCAAAAACTTCTCCACCAAAATTTAAGGACTTCAAGGAAAATTGTTTCCAAAATAGTTGAGGCATCTTTTTCTTGGAAAAACTCGGGGATGAAAACGATGGAAATCTACTGGTAATCCTGCCAGAAGTTCAGTAAACATCGCTGTCCTTTGTGTTTTCTTTGCCTTTGCATTATCCGAAAAATTAAAGGCATCAATTAAAATGGGTTTCTAAAGTAGTTGAAGTAACCTTTCTTAATTTTTTTTAAAATAAATTCTGGAGAAATTCCACGAGTAAATTTATTAGGAATCCTTCCGTGGTGTCCAGGAGAATCAGAATCCCTAGTAATTTTGGAAAACTATTTCAAAGAATTCAAGGAAAAATCGCCCCCCAAAATAGTGAAGTGTGTTTTTCTCAACGTTTTTTATGGAAATCCTGCAGTACCCGACACGTAAACTTTTGGAGAATTCTCTCGTGACTCCTCAGATAATGTCTCCAGTTGTTTTCTACACTTGGAGAATTATTGCCTTGTGGAGGAGGAATTGATGAAAAGTGTTTCCAACAAAATTGAAGGACTTCAGGTAAAATTGCCTCCGAAATGCATTTTTTTCTTGGAAAATTTCGCAGAAAACAACAATAGAATTCTACTGTTAAATTTCGGTAGTGTTTCAGCCTGGCAGCCTGGATAATTGTTTCCACTGTTTCAAAACAATTGACAACTCTGAATCATGAAAGAGATGCACTGAAAGATGACCGTGCGTTGTGAAAGAGTTCAACCAGAGATTTTTAGAATTTCCAGGAAATCCTGGAGGTATTCTTCTCGGGAACATTCTCTAGTTACTTCCTGGAAAATTGCTCTGGCCGTATTAAGAGAACTTATTACTTTAAAACGAACACTGGTAAATCACCGACCCTTGCAATAGATTTCTTCTAATAATTGTAGAAAACGTTCTCTACCAAATTAAAGGATTCAAAGAAAAAATACCAGTGTAATAGATTGATATTTTGTGAAAATCCTTAACGTAATTAAGTCCCAATATCCAGTGCATTTTAGGCAATCCTGAACGGTGTTCAGTGGAAAATCGGTGCCCTTTATTTTCTCCTTAGATTTGTAGGAACTTTCCCCGAAAATTCAAATGAATCAAGGGAAACTCGCTTTTTAATAATCGACGTTATCTTTCTGGAACATTTTGAAGAAATCCTGGAGGAATTATATTCGTAAATTAAGGAGGTTTTTTTTCCGGGAGTATTTTTGCATGACAAACAGGAGAATTGCTGCAACTGTTTCCAGACAACTCGTGACCGTTCGTTGTGAAAGAGTTCAATCAGAGATCTAGGGAAAATTTCCTGGAAATTCTGTACGAATTATACTCAGGAACATTGTCTCATAACATCCAGAAATATTGCTCAGGCCGTTTTAGAAGAATAAATTCCTTTGAATTCTTCAAAACGACCACTGGTAAATCACTGAGCTTTACTAAAGATTTCTTTTAATAATTGTGGAAAACATTCTCTAACAACTAAAATTGGCATGTGAAATAAGTGAATATTTTGTGACAATCCTGAGCAAATCTACTCAAAAAATTCCCGTGAACTTTCATGCAATTCTGGAGGTGGAAAATCACCGCCCTTAATTTTGCCTTCCGATTTATAGAAACTTTCTCCGAAAAATCAAAGGATTGAAGTCTCGCCTCCGAAATAGTCAACGTAATCTTTCTGGATCATTTTGAAGAAATCGTGGGGAATTCTAGTCGTTAATTTCAGAACTTTTTTTTTCGAGGCTTTCAAACGAATTGCTGTCAATATTTTCAAGAGAATTCGAGCCATACATCTAAAGCAATTTTAGGCAACAATTCCAAAAAAAAAAAAAACGGAAAAGTTTCCTCCGCAAAACTGGAATATTTTCGTCTAAAAGATTTTCCAGGAAAACCTGCAGGACCCCACTCGTGACTCTTTAGAGAGTGTTTTCTATCTTTTTAAAGAATGGGCTACCTGCGAGGCTTACTGGAGTATTATGGAGGAGTTTTTCTAGGAACATTTTCCAACAAAATGGACTTCAGGGAAAAATTTCCTCCAAAATGGTTATGGCATCCTTTTCCAGGAAAAAATCGTTGAGAACAACTTTAGTATGATTTAGGAACATTTTGAACTACTAGACCGGTTTTCAACAATTCTCTTCTCAAAAGAAACAACAACTCATAATCTTTCATTTGAAAAGATTATTGTTGAAAACCGGTCTAGTAGTTCAAAACTTTTCGAAATCATATTTTCATAAAAAATGAGAAAAACATTTTCCGAAATCTTTTAAGAAAATATTTAAAGAAGAAGAAAACAAATCTTTTTAAATGAAATATTCACATATATATTTATTTAATGATGCTCAATCGACAAAAAGTACGTCTTTTTAATAATTTAGACGAATTTTATCAACAAATTAAGAACCTGGAAAAGCTTGTAAAACTTTATCAAATTTAAAAAAAATTCTAATGTTTAAAAGGATGTATTTTTAAAAATAGATTGACCAACACATTTTCAACCTTCCTAAGATATTGGGGTCAATGCTTACACATGACGCAACTTCAATGAACGCTACCTTTAAAAAAATGTAAAACCAATCGGGCTGAAATGTTCTGACTTTTAATATTTTATGGAATTTTTAATTTTTGCAAAAATATATTTATTTTTAAATCAGTTCAAGGTGGTTATACAAAAAAAAGTTACATTAGGGTCAATATTGACCCGTATTTCAACCGTTCGTAGAATTTTGATATTTTAACTTAGAGTCAATATTCCATTTGAAAGGTTCTGATCTCAAAAATACATTTGAAAAAAAACTGATTCTGGCGACATTGTCCCCCCGGAAATTTGCTACAAAGAGAAGGTAGTTTTAGTTTGGCTGTGAACATTTCAGACTCATTGTAGAGAATTGGTACCTTGAGCAAAGTTTGTCAGTGTTTAACGAATCGGCTTTTGATTTTTTCATATTTGTTCTAAATCGTGCTGCAGATATGACACTGTAGTCTATCTTTGCCAAAAAAAAAGCTCTAGAGAGTTAACGTCTTCGGCAAAGTTGTTTGAAATATAAAATTACGTCAAATGACTAAATTTTATATTTCAATCACATTAGTTCCAAATTTTGCCGCAGAGATGGCGCTACTGTTTATCTTTGTCAAATGAAGTATTGGAGAGTTGCCGTCTCCGCTAAAGTTGTTGAGAATGTTACATGTAGTCACTTGAAATTATCAGATTAGTTCCAAATTGCGCCGCAAAGATGGCACTGCATTCTATAATTGCAAAATACGGCTCTAGAGAGTTACCGTCTTCAGCTAAGCTGTTGAGAATGTAGAATGAAACATTTGAAATGATCAGCTTAGTTCCAGACCGTACCGCGAGCTGGCGCTGTAGCCTAGCTTTGCCAAATGAAGCTCTAGAGAATAATGAACAATGGCACAATGATAAACTTTGCTCAAGACGACAACTCTCTAAAGCTTCATTTGGCAAAGATAGACTGCAGCGCCATCTTTGCGGCGCAAATTGGAACAAATCTGACAAGTGACTAAAGTGATTTCGGCGCAATTTGAATCTAATCTGATTATGTCAAAAGACGACAATTGACATACTGAAAAACTTTGACCAAGGCGGCAACTCTCTAGCGCTTCATTTGGCAACGATGGGCTGTAGCGCCATCTATGCGGCGAGATGTGGAACTAATCTGCCAATGAAAAAGGCGACAAATGACATAATGAGAAACTTTGCCCAACACGGTAACTTTCTAGCGCTTCATTTAGCAAAGATAGGCTGCAGCGTCATTTATGAAGCAAGATCTGGAACTAATATGACAATGACAGATAACGAAAAATTACATAATGAGAAACTTCGTCGAAGTCGGCAACTCTCTACAACTAGTTTGGAATGTTTTGTACGCAATTCTGTTCACACATCAAAATCAAAACCTCCTACCCTTTGTAGCAGATTCCCGGAGGCCAATGGTACTGGAACCAGGTTTTTCCACCACCAATGCCTTTTTGAAACCATAACCTTTCAAATGGGGAACAAACGTTGTGTTTAGGTTGAAATTTCATTGTTCATTGCAAGGGTTGAAATCCGGGTCAATATTGATCCTAATGTCTTATGGGTCATTTTTTTTTCAATACTTGAGGAAGGGTAAGGTAAATTTTATTAAATACCAAGTTTTTTAATAACTTATTTAAGTTTTACAGGCTTTTTCAATTTTTTTTTCAATTTGAAGTAATGACTAGAATGATTATAAGCAAACAATAAAATATTTAAAAAAAAATTAACATCAAACGGCTAAGATGATATTTTTATTTTTTTCAAGCAAACATGTAAATGCCTAAAATCTAATTAAAGGCACGAAATAAGAGATTTTTAGGGGTTAAACAAAACAAAAATAGTAAAAATTTATATTTATATGATTTTTTTTCGTACAAAATTAATGATTTTTTTTTCATTTCTTTCATAATTCTTAATTTTTAAAATAGTAGTTCAAAATGAATCCAGTAGAAGAGTACTTCTCCATAATTATGATTTTGAATAATATCTTTAAATTTGTTTTAAAGATCTTTTTTCGATTTTTTTTTTATTTTGACTATTATATCTCGTAGCAGTTGGTCACCCTAATCTATCTGTCAATCTACCCTTAAAGACTCGGAGACTACTGAACTTATATGCGTGAAATTTTGTATAGAGGAGTTTTTGGGACCGGGGAAGGTTCTTAAGATAGTTAGAGACCTCTCTTTTTTCTAAAGGGAAGGAAGGGGGGGGGGGGAGAGGGGTTTCTCCCATACAAATGAATCACAAATTTCTGCATAACTCGAGAACTAATCAAGCAAATGGAACCAAATTTGGCATGTGGAGGTTTTTGAATTCAAGAAATGTTTCAATGGTAGTTTGAGACCCCTCCACCTTCTGGAAGAGGGGGGCTCCCATACAAATGAAACACAAATTTCTGCATAGCTCGAGAACTAACTAAGAAAATGGCATCAAATTTAGCAAGTGGAGGTTTTTACAGGCAAAAAATGTTTCTACGGTGATGTGAGACCCCTCCCTTTATTGAAGGGGGGGCGGGGGTCCCATACAAATGAATCACAAATTTCTGCATAACTCGAAAACTAATCAAGCAAATGGAACCAAATTAGGCATGTGGAGGTTTTTGATGGCAAGAAATGTTTCAATGGTAGTTTGAGACCCCTCCACTTTCTGGAAAGGGGGCTCACCTACAAATGAAACACAAATTTCTGAATAGCTCAAGAACTAATCAAGCAAATGGAACCAAAATTGACTTGAAGAGGGTTTTGAAGGAGAAAAATATTTCAAAGGTGGTTTGAAACCCATCTGCCCTCTGAAGGGTGGGTGGAGGGAGTCTCCTAAACAAATGAAACACAAATTTCTGCATATCTCGTGAATTAATCAAGCAAATGAAATTGAATTTGACATGTGGAAGTTTTTGAAGACAAGAAATGTTTCTTTGGTAGTTTGAGACCACTCTATTATCTGAAGGTGGGGGGTCCCATACAAATGAAACACAAATTTCTGCATAGCTCGAGAACTCATCAAGCAAATGGAACCAAATTTGGCATGGGGAGGTTTTTGAAGACAAGAAATGTTTCATTGGTAGTTTGAGACGCCTCCACCATCTATAGGTGGGAGGTCCCATAGAAATGAAACACAAATTTCGGCATAACTCGAGAACTCATCAAGCAAATGGAACCAAATTTAGCATGTGGAGGTTTTAGAAGCAGAAAAATATTTCTCTAGTGGTTTAAGACACATCCGTCTTTTGAAATGAGAGGGAGGGGGGGCTCCCATACAAATGAAAAACAAATTTCTGCATAACTCGAGAACTAATCAAGCAAATGGAATCAAATTTGGAAAGTGCAGGTTTTTGAGAGCAAGAAATGTTTCAATTGTAGTTTAAGACCCCTCCACCTTCTGGAAGAGGGGGACTCTCATACAAATGAAACACAAATTTCAACCAAATATGAGAATTATGCAGGTAACTAAAACACAAAAAATGTATTTCTCGGGTGCATATTCTGATAGATGTTTGAACCTCTTATTAGTCAGGAAAAACTCATTCCGTAAAGCAACCATCAACCAGTTCTATTAAATTTTGTTTCATGTAGTTGCACGCGTAGCAGCGCTCGCACCGAGTTCAGCTAGTGACGAATTAAAAATTACTGCGAGTCAAATATTTTCCCATATCTACCAAATATTTCTAATTTCAGAGGGATCATATACTCCTTTTCAATGGAATGGCTGTTTAAAGAAAGTTGTTCTCTCTAGTCGTAGTATTAATTTCAACTCACTCTATGACTGTCGTTCCGCAAATCTCTACTCGTCAACGCCGTTATTCAATCCCCATATATTTCCCTGTAAGTAAGCAGTATTGGAAAATATTTTCTTTTCGTCCCTTCCGACTAGGACCAACAACTAACTAATAAAAAAAAGGACTATCCCACTCCAGGCTGGAGCTGTAAAAATAGATGAAAAACGTTCCAACGACTGTCACCAGAGGGCTTTTCCACTATCGGTCAAAGAACTAGGGATGGGTCATTTACGTCAGACGTTTTACGAGTCTTCCGTATTTTTTGCATTCTTCGGAAGAACTGCTACAGCAAATTCCACCTTTTCATTGAACTGAGTCGCCTTTTTTGGGACAAACAATTTGGAGTTTTGTTTTGGGGAAAGAACTGTTCCGTACACCCCTAGCGAATACAAGAGCTTTTCGGGACGTGTCTTGCGTTTATTAAAGTATACGATTCAGTGTTTTGAACGCCAAACTGACATTTTAATTGAAATTTGCCTTTGGCTTTCAATATTTGGAATTCCTTGAATTAGTTTAGCTGGAATAATTCGAGCTTGTTTTTCTTAAAAATTCTGACAAAATCAACTCATTGGAAAATTCAATTTACTATCCGAATTCTTCTATCATTCCCCATCGATATCAAACCCTAATAAATCTACAAATTCATACTTCCCAAACAGAACCAGGCCCAAAGTCTGGTGCAATCATCATCATCGTCATCATCGTAGTCTTTCTGACGTCAAACCTTGGGCGGTTTCTCGGGCAAACCCCGATCCAAGCCTACTGACAAACATCTGCCATACACTTACCTGTGAAGAGAAAAAGAGAGAGAGAGAAAAAAAGAAAAAAATGAGAATTGATGAGTACCAATATCACCCCGGAGCGGCGGGTGCGATAAATTACAGCTAAAGTAAACAAACTCTGAAAGGAATTTGGCAGATTGTCTGCCGGGAAGGGAGATGCGTCATAATTAGACCGGCAGTTACATCCCGAGGAAAAGTTGTCGTTTCACGATGGCATTGAAAACAAACGCTTCCCATGCAAATTCAAAGACGTCAAATCGAGGGAAGCATCATTCTTTGCTCGGGATCCCCCCCGCGATCACCACTTCCAATTCCAACGCAATCAATCCAGCTCATCTGCAAGAGGCCTGCTGGGCCGAGGCTTCTGGGATGAACCATCTGGTTCCGGTAGAACCTTCCGGCTGTTGTTTGTCGATTGACGGTGGTGGTGCTGGTTAAGCTTCAAGTCGATCGACGGCATCGAAGAAGAAGAAGACGAAGAAGAGTCGAATAAAAAGCCGGCGAGAAGGCAATAATCAATCTTTGCTTTTTTCATATTTTTTTTGAATGGATCCAGTGCCGGCTGGGCCGGGCGGGCGCGTTGAGGGAAACGAACGAGCATCAATCAATAAACAAGCGAATTTACATAATTTGAGCAGAGTGCAGAAGACGGGGATAATGATGGGGGGCGGGTTTTTTTTTTTCGGCAGAAGATGGTGGATTTTTTTTTCGCCTGCTTCGAGCCATAAGGTTTATTTTCCGATTGAAAGTGATAGCCGAGTGTGGAATTTTGGCGGGTAACGGTCTAAGTCGATTTGGAGGTTTCATTCGCGAAATTGTTGAGAATGTGATACAATTTTGGCAGATCGATAGACAACATGGCTTGCTAGGATGATATGCAAATAGTACAACGAAAAACGCTAGGGCGATTTAGTTGTGAATGAAAGAGAAACGAGATTTTCTTTGTTTAGTCATTGTTACATTTGCTCGAACGAAGAAAGACTCTAGAAGCAGTTGTTTTGACTTTGGCAGAATTTACACAATTTATTGTGATTACTAAAAATCAGAGTTTTGAATCAAAGATTTTTCTGCTATTAATTTGGAGTTTTCAATTATAAGGACATCCGACTGCGGTTTTCGTTCATTTCACCTAAAAGAACTAGATCAGATGAACAGAAGTCTCAATCTTCTGGAAACTGATTTCTGAATCAAAGCAATGAAAATTTCAAATGAGCTATTCGCTGGAAAATCTGACAACCGTGGGTGGGACGTTTGGCATGTGGATATTAGGTCGAAAATTGTCTATCAGCATATATGTTTTGCTAAGAAAAGGAAATAAGAATCCGTTATTCTATCACTATCTTTGTATTGGTCCTTTTTCATTGTTCAATTCTGGGCAATGAGAGGGCGGACTCGTTTGCAAAAGCTCAACAAATCGATTTCAATGATGTTTTTCCTATTAACAGTCACTCGTCAACTGGCAGTATAAATGGAGTAAAGGTGACTTGGGGCGATGGCTACATTTTATCACTCCCAATGTGTCGAAGAATGTCCAATCATTGTTCATTAAACGCTCATTTGTTCCTTGTTGGGCTGGGAGACAGCAATCTTTGTGAATTTGAACAAGGTTACCAGGACGCAGATCACGTGCAGTCATGTGCTGAGGATCATGGATTCAGATCTGAGCTTTATGATTCCCTTTGGGCTCGAGGTAGCCAACCCAATGTACCGGTTCGAAATATTTAGGCTCTGCGTGATCTGGAGTTTATGAAACTCATTTATGTGTTCTTGACTTACATTAACCTTAGATTTTAGTTTGTTTAAGCGGTATGTATGTTTAAGTCAAAAGAAAACCAAAAGTTGTATAGTTATAAGTTTTTAGACAATTTAGAATTTATAATGAATGTGTTATATAAATCATAAAATCATACCATATTTCAAATTCCCACCCATCTGAATCCCATTTATCGGATGAATTGTTATTCTTATAAACTTTGAGCCGGCCACGAGTAATCGGTTCTATCCCCCTAACTTTAGTTTTAAGATAATTGATGTATATATATATATGAAAACTTGACGCTGTCAAATTGATGCCTGTACAAATAAATGATTCAAAAAAAAAACCAAGCCGGAATGAGCCATTACTTTTAATACTCGATGCCTGTATGCCTGTATGTAAAACGAGTAACAAAATACACAAATCAGTTTTGCTTTTCACTAGTTGGATTGTGTGAGAAAGGCGCGTCAAATTCATTACAACTGCTGGAGTGAAATGTAGCAATCATAAATAATAAATACATCCCCTCCTAGACTCCGGTTGGCTGTCCACTACATTGTCCAATTGCAAGTTCAATGATGCCCTGATGCTCCCTCCCCTCCCAGTATTTTTAATAATCTTGAAGAAATATGCAGTTCTTTCGAGAGATACCTTCTTTTGATACTTTGCAAACGGGCCTTTTATGACGATACATACTCCTGAATCAGAAAGCAAAATTCTGAATCAAGCGCTTGTCCGGTCCATTAATCTATTTCAAAAATTTGCAGTTCTTTGGAGTTTTACTGACAAAAAAATCGCAACACGTCCATTCGGTCAAACGTCTTGATGCCAAACGGTGTATCATCCTGACACCCTGTAGACATGAACATCTTTGATTTGAATGAGAATTCTCACATTTCTTTGGTATGGACAAACACATATTTTTTACCTATCTAGACACCCTTGGGATATAAGGCATTCTCTCGAAATTGAACTTTTGTGTTTTGAGACAATTTTTTTGAGAATAATACAGCTCAAAATTCGCCAGTTGTATTGAAATTGGGCATGAGAAAAAATGCGAAAATCGAGAAAAATCGAGAAACTTTGCATAAAATCAAAAGCATGATTGACCACCCGAGATTGCTACTCCTTAATTGCCAAATCAGCTGTTATTACACAACTCGGACCAACCAACTCGGGACCAATTCGGGACCCACAAACATCCTTAATGTGTGGTTGTTCTGAATTAGGCCATGCAGGTCCCCACCCGACTGCAGGTCAAATAAGCAAAGTGTAGGAACGTGTTGACGTGTTACTCACTTTATTGGAAGCCGAGAAATCCTCTGCACTTTCACGAAAAATGACTGGGATGTCGAATAATAGGGTTGGGTTTGCAACAGGGTTTGTTTTGGTAAACGATACGCTGAATTCTTGGTTGTCTTTGTTTTTAGATCTTTTTCTTTTAGATGGTTTTAAGATCATGTCTCAATACATACATACATTTATTTGTTCAACATCACGTGTAGGATAAGACATAATCAACAATAGTACGCCACAATACTCGGTTTGCGGTAGCCGCTCTCCAACCTCGGTCACGGCCAATGCTCGCCAGATCACGCTCCACCTGGTCCGCCCATCGTGCTCTCTGCGCTCCACGCCTTCTTGTGCCCACCGGATCAGTAGCGAACACCAACTTTGCAGGGTTGTTGTCCGGCATTCTTGCAACATGCCCTGCCGACCGTATCCTTCCGGCTTTGGCCACCTTCTGGATGCTGGGTTCGCCGTAGAGTGCAGCGAGCTCGTGATTCATCCTTCGCCGCCACACACCGTTCTCCTGCACACAGCCGAAGATCGTCCTTAGCACGCGTCACTCAATAACTCCGAGTGCTTGCAGGTCCTCCTCGAGCATGGTCCATGTCTCGTGTCCGTAGAGGACCACCGGTCTTATTAGCGTGTTGTACATGGTGCATTTGGTGCGGGGGTGAATCTTTTTAGACCGCAGTTTCTTCTGGAGCCCGACTTCCACTGATGATGCGCCTTTGAATTTCACGACTCGTATTGTTGTCAGCCGTCAGTAAGAAGCATCAGTAATCATGTCTCAATATAAGAACCGATTTGAATCAACGGTAGCGATGTTATTGGAGACACACAAATGGTTTTGGGTTTTTTTAATGTCAAGAAAACTTTTTATATTCTTTATTTGGCGTCAATCACGTGTAGACCTTTTTTTAAATAAGTTCGTTTATTTGCTAGGCTCAGACGTGTGTAACACTTTACGGAGCCGATATTCAATATTGTTACAGACAATGTTTTATTTTTCGAGTTTAGTAAAAGTGGGGTGCCAATTACTCGTGGCTAACTTGAGGTTAATGGGTCACATTATCGTTTGGAAGGGGCTAGACAGGTAAATTATTTAAGATATTATTTGCTGCTCATGATTGCGACATCTACCAAATCCTCGGTCGGAATCAACGGCAACAAAAGCTCGCGTAGACCTTTAGTTACAGTATTTTTACATGTTTCATCAGTTAAATCTTTATAAGTATGATTTTAACAGTATTTGGCTTATATTCTGCTTCATTTATGCTTGTAAAATTAATTTAGTTTTTGTCGTTGTAAAGTCAAACTTTTCGCAATGCTTATTGTATGTAGCTATCGTCCGATCTGAAGGCCCAAATTTGGCATCATTTGTACGACGGTGGCTTGTTGTAAAAAAATTTAGATTTCATGGTTGTCGACTTAGTATGGAAAAATTAAGTTTTTTGATAAAAGTTCTTCAGAATCAATACGATGCCAAACGATATCGTTTACAACTGAGACCATTGCAAATTGTTGACGCTCTTTTAATGTTTGGATGCTGATGGGCATGCAACGAGCTTTATAAGATGGTAAAGGAAATCTTGTCCAACCTAATTTTCGAAGTGCAAATACTATAAATCGCTTTTGAATTGATTCTATTCGTTGTTCGTGCGTGACTGAAAAAGTGACCATACTATTCAAGTATAGACCTCATATATGGAACGTATAAAGTTTTCATTGTGTATGGGCCATGAAAGCTGTAACTAAATCGTTTTATAAATCCTAGCATGCTACTTGCTTTACTGAATATTGTGTTATAATGGCCAATGAATGTTAGTTTCTTGTCTAAAATAACACATAAATCCCTAATTCTTCCGCACTTTTCAACTGCCTGATTTCCTAGAGAGATTGCCCGAGCAAAGGATCATATCAAATTGATAACACATTCTAATACCTGGTTATCATTGAATATGTTATCAATAAGGCAGAATTAACAGCCAAAATAACAGAATGAAAAAAAAAAAATTGAATATCATAATAATAGTTTATTTTATTTTTCTTGATAACAAATTCTGTATGCAAATTTATTGAAATAGTTTCAAATTATGTTATTATGTTATAAAAGCAAACTCTCACACTAAAATCTGAAAAAAAATTTGAATAAAAAGCGAAAATTTCTTGTTCAAATATGCTGGTAACATTTGTAGTTTTGCATTCAATAAGTAACGTTCGTCAAAAATTGTATGTTTGAAATGATAACATGTGATAACAAAACTAGCCAATAGTCATAACTAAATGTGGTATCTGATAACAGCGTAAATCAAAACTATATCGGGGATAACAGAACTTGTTACTTATTTGATACCAGCTTGTTATTTCCCTTTGCTAGGGTGTACAGTATAGTATATTCTGCTATCTAATAAATTATATTGATTTGCACTTTTGGACGTTGAGCTGTAAAAGGCTTTTTTTGCACCGTTTATAAAATAAGAGTACGTCATTTTTAAATAGCCTACCCGAGCAAAGGTTTATACCAAAGTGATAACAAGTTCTAATATCTGATTATCACTCTTTGAACACCTAAATATGTTCTCATTCAGACTGACTAAGCAGCCAACATAACAAAAGGGATTACAAAATAATATTCGTTGGATATACTAGCTCGTTTTATTACCATTGAGTTCATTTTGATAACAAATTTTGTGATTTGAACAAATTACTTGAGACATTTCCAAATTATGCTATCAAAATAACATAAAATTCTTAAACTAATAACTGAAGTAGTGCTTTTGGCGAAAAGCTCAATTACATATCCATGACATGCTGGTTTTGATCAGCATTCGTTAGCATACTGGTAGTATTCAGTAACTTTCGTAAAAAATCGTCTTTAAAAATTGATAACAGATGATAACAAAATAAGTCAATGTTGATAACTAAGTTTGTTATGCGATAACAGGGGGCTTCAAAATGATATATGAGATAACAAAACTTGTTACTTATTCGATATCAGTTTGTTATTTTACTTTGCTACGGTAATATCTTCTTTGTTTTTTATTTCTAAAAATATCTTGAAATCGTCGGAATTAATAGGAATTTTTACGTTTTTTAAAATGAGGGAAGTATCGTTTACAAATAGTATAAACAAAAGAGGGCCAAGATGGGAGCCTGCTGTTGGGGTCTCTTATAAGGTATAATGGTGGTTCACTTCATTGTACAAAAAAGGTTTTTAACGATTAATATGCACATTGAACCGATTCAGAACAACAGTTAGACTAACAAAATGTGAGGAAGATTTGCGATTGGAACGACCATGTGATTTACAGATTTGAATCGATTTAAACCAACAGTAAGGATGCTACTGTGGCTACTCGCCCTAAGTGTGTTTGTGATTTTTCATTGGAAAAACAAGGTAATTTTGAGTAACGCTTGAGCGTTAATTTGGACCGATTTCTATCACTAAGGATGCAGCTGGGACCTCTCACAAAGTGTAATCTGGATATTCATTGGCAAGATTTTTGTTTTTTCATTATGCACGGAAGCCGATTTGGACTGTTGGTGATGATGATTTGTTAGGAAATACTTGTTTGAATGAAATGGTTTCTGTCTGCCTGTCTGTCGGACTGAGCCTTAAAGACTCGAAAACTACTGATCCGATCGGCGTAAAATTTTGTAGGGAGCGGTTTTTGGCGCCGGGAGAGGTTCTTATGGTAGGTAGAGACCCTTCACATCTTTTGAAGAAGGGGCTCCTAAACATATGAAACACAAATGTCTGCATAGCTCGAGAACTAATCAAGTAAAAGTGACTAAATTTAGCATGTGGAAGTTTTTGGAGATCAAAGTTTCTATGGTTGTTTGAGACCCATCTCATCTCTTAGAAGGGTAGGTTCTCATACAAATGAAACAGAAGTTTTTGCATAACTCAAGACCTAATCAAGCAAATGGAAAAAAAAATTGGCATGTGGAGTTTTCTGGAGGCAAACAATGTTTCTATGATGGCTCGAGACATCTCCACTTTCTAAAAGGGGGGGGGGGGGGCTCTCGTACAAATAAATCTGAAATTTCTGCATAACTCGAGAACAAATAAAGCAAATGACTAGACATATTTCTACGGTGGTTCGAAGCCCTTCCTCTCTCTGGTAGGCGGGGGGGGGGGGTCTTATACAAATGAAACATAAATTCGAACCAATCATGAAAATTCTCCCAACTGTTATGAAAATTTGTATGCAGGATTTGTTGGGACCGGAGAAGGTTCTTATGATGGTTCGATACTCCTCCCCCATCTGGAAAGGGGGGCTCCCATACAAATGAAACACATTTTTTTGCATAACTTGAGAACTAATCAACCAAAGGTAACCAAATTTGGAATAAAGGGGTTTTTGAAGACAAGAAACGATTCTATGGTTCCTTTATCAGGAAGAGATGGCTCTCATACAAATAACACTGAAATTTCTGCATAACTCAAGAACTATTCAAACACCCTACTATTATGAAAAAATCCCTACTATTATGAAAAAATTTTCCCTACTATTATGAAAATCCCTACTATTATGAAAAAAATGTATTTTTCCCTACTATTATGAAAAAATTATCCCTACTATTATGAAAAAATGTATGTAACAGTTTTTGAGGCTGGAAAAGGTTCTTATTATGGTTTGAGACTTTTTCCCCGCCTAACTCGAGAACTAATCAACCAAAAAGAACCAAATTTGGCATGTAGGGGTTTTTGTAGGCAAGATTTTTTTTCATGGTTGTTCGAAAAAGGACTCCCAAGCAAATGAAACATCAATTTCTGCATAACTCGACAACTAATAAACCAAATGGAACCAAATTTGACATGTGGGGGTTTTCGGAGGTAGGATTTTTTTCTATTGTGGTTCGAGACCCCTTCCCTCACTGGAGGGAGGGGGAGGGGGCTCTCATACATATGAAACAGAAATTTCAACCAAACATGAGAATTATTAAGGCAACTAAAACACAAAATGTGTATTTCTCGGATAAGCAGTATGTTCTGATAGAAGTTTGAACTCCTTCTTAGTCAAGAATGGGTAATGCTTGAGTTACTCGCAGTGTTACATTATGTATGTATGGTAGCTACCATCCCCTCTAGCCCTTGGCTTGGATGCAGCTACACTTAATAGCAAGATCGAATTGAGCCACCGATATGAATTCACAATATCGCTGTATGAAGGGCCAAAAACGGAGGGGTGGACCCGTAAGCAGAGACACTTACACGAAATCCACGGGAAATTAAGAATCTCCTTCCAACGATATGATCCAACAAATCGAATAACACAATTCGCAATACTCATTAAGCTTTCTACAGGATGGCTTGTTAAGAAGGGCGCGTCACTCTTGCTGGAACTGTTGGAGTAGAATTCACAGCATCATAATCGAATCGGTAGGATGTAGAAAATGATGCCATTTATTCCCTCCTAGACTCAGGCAGTCAATCAAACCATCGTCCAGTTTCAGCTTGAATGATACCCTGGTGCTCCCTCCCAACCCAGTATTTATTATATATATATATAATCATAATATTCAATTCATGTTGTATGTAATAGGGCAATGAAATATACTAGAATATTTAATTAATATGTCATAGTTGCAATTCGTCATCCTGTAATTTTAAAAAATATGATGAAATAATTAAAACAGTATTAATAGGCAAATGATAATAACATGAAGCTTGTTGCATCTTTACAGCTCAATCAGTGGCAGATGAATGTTACTCTGGAATGAGAAGATCATTTTGTAAATAAAATAAAACATTAAACATTTGATTATACATTAAAAATTAAAAAATATGAATGTATTCATGACATCTGGATAAACTTAAACAGCTGATTTGAAGAGCATTTAATAATTTTATTTATATTCAATGATCTACATTAAAAGAAAATCACCTCAAGATACAATGCAATAAAATATCTGTACTATCTGGAATAAATTTCCTGTAACCTTGAAGTATTAAACTTCATCTATTATTATTATTTATTTTTTAATAAATAATTTTATTATGATTATAAAAATATGCAGTTATGACATGATGAAAATAATACGATGTTGTATTGAGATACTAAATGTATGTATGTATGTAAAGTAGCCACCATCCCTTCTAAGACCTTGTCATGTATGCAGCTCCACATAATATAAAGATCAAATTGAGTTGCCGGTTTGTATTCACAGTAACGCTGTATGAAGGGCCATAAACGGTGGGGCGGACCCGTAAGCAGAGACACTTACGCGAAACCTGCGGGAACCTAAGATTCTCCTTCCAACGATACGATCCAATAAATCGAATAACCCAATTCGCAATACTTATTAAGCTTTCTACGGGATGGCTTGTTAAGAAGGGCACGTCACTCTCGCTGTAATTGTTGGAGTAGAATATGCGCATCACAATCAAATCGGTAGGATAAAGAAAATGATACTGATTGTACCCTCCTAGACGCCGGTTGTCATACCACTCCATTGCCCAATTCCAGCTTGAGTGATACCCTGTTGCTCCCTCCCTTCCCAATATTTATTCAATGTCATATAGTACTACAAAAAATATAGTGAATGAATATAATAGTGATAAATAATATAGTGAGTAAATATATGAATGATTATGACAATTCCATTTGAAAACCTGAAAATTTATACAATAAAGTAGCTACAAGAAAAAAAAATTATTCAAACATATTTTACAATAATTGAGTACAATAATTCAAACATATTTTACAATACACAGTACAATAATATATCATATGAGAAATAGTTAACCTCAATTTGAAAATGCTGTTCCGTTTCCTTGCAACACGATAACTTTTTGAAGTGTGTCTCACAGGTTCTATAGTGATTTTAATTAAATAAATATAAGTGCAAGATCAAATCAATTAAAAAAAATACAATAATATCATAAAAAAATATTAAACTGAGTTATAATGTAAAATAATAATACGAGCAAACCAGAAAACTGTAGTAGAATATATATATATATATATATATATATATATATATATATATATATATATATATATATATATAATATGATATATATATATATATATATACTATATATATATATATATATATATATATATATATATATATATATATATATATATATATATATCCGTTACTTAGCTGGTCATCGAGCTTTCACTGTTGCTGCTTTTATGGGATTAAGATCTGCTGTTATTAGAATTTGTTTTTAAAATTTATATTCAAATAACATAATAAGCCAGGCTACAATATACACCTGATATCGACTGATTTGTTACTGAAATATTAAAATACTAATACTTTTTGGTCTGGTCCCATAATGATTCTTTATGTTTGTGAAATAGAAAGAGAATGATTATAAATTATATGTTTTTGGTGAAGAAGAAAAAATCTACAAATGGACATAAAAAAAATCAATTAGTCTCTCAGAAATACATCGTGCAAAAACAGTACATCCCAAATTTCAATAACCTGAAACCAATTTATATGCAATAATATCCTATCATATCATAACAAAAAAAAAAAAGGATAGAAGAATTTTGCCTCCATTTCCCGTAATGTCCTCCCATGTTATTAGGATCAGGATGATAGGCTGCTCCCAAAGCGCGCTGCAACTACGAACCTAATGTGAATAGTAAAATTTTCAATGTGACCTCAGGCTACACTACGTAACCTAATATAATATATGTATGTACACAATACTTCTGACATCCAATGGCCTGCAGCTGAAAAACAAGGTTTAAGTACATATGTGTGTATATTATGGAAACGCTGAAAAGCAGAGTCGATTAGTCAAACTAACAAAAACAATACTTCATCAAAACGATTTCCACTTTCTAACCATTCGCTCATTTTTTTTCTCTTCCGAAGAGCAACCAACTACCCAGAAGATATGTCTCCAAAAGCACCTTGCTGACACATTTCAATAAGAGCAACCTGAGCGATCGAAGAGCCCGGCCTGATGAGCTCCGAAACCAATGGACCATCGAAACCAATGGACACCACCAAACAAATGCACTTAAATACGATCCTACACCCCTTATTTGCGCATGACAGCTTGTAAGCGCATGCATAAAAACCCTCGTTCAACCACCCAGCACCAGACGCCGCTTACAATTCTGTTCTAGAAAATCCATTCAACATCCAACGAGACTGACCAACCCAACTGCAAGCTGCACGAATAGAGCGGAAGATGGAAGCAATCCTTTCACTATGTTAGTCTTTGGAAATGTGAGCCATCCGGTTCACTACATGCACACCGTTACAGCCTCCATGAGTATGTGTAACCTAATGCTACGTTATTATACATATAAACTGATCCATAGTCAATCTCGCAACACCAAGGTACCAACACCAGCAACAGACGGAAGACAGCGATAAAGTCTGAAAACAAAAGCTTTTTAAACCTAACCAACAGTTATCAACATGTATGTGTTGATGAGCGCAAAAGGAATGTGGGATAGGGGCTCGACCATTAAGTACGTCACGCAGGAAATGCCCATTTTCAACCACCGTGACATGCAGCTTGAATGCCATTTTGTATAGATTGCTTCACAGTTAACAGGCCCTTCACTACAAGCGTGACACACTTTATGGAAACTCTCCATAAATTTTTCAACTCAACCAATACTAAAAGATGCAACATACAATTCAAAAAATCGCTAAATCTGGCAGTAAATAGATGTCCCATCTTGATGTATTTAATCAATCGATGCAACCAGAAAACCAAAAAGAACCCAATTTTGCTCAACCATGCGATTCTATGGTCTACTGTTCTTAAACCTCGTTGAATTCAGGACACAATCACTGCTAGAGAAAATCAGTAAAAGTTCACTAGACTACAGAAGAATGCAAACGTATATGAATAAGACAACAATATCAGTCATCAATGAAAATTAACAATACTTATCCTTGGAACGGCCACCAATGTAATGTCACACTGGCTCTGGGCATTTTACCGGTACATTCAGAGGTACCAAAACGGTGGAACAACCATTATTTTCCATTAAGCGGCTTCACTAACACATTGCACTACTACACAGCGATTAGAGATTACTGGCATACATGTATGCAATTCCTCTTAACTTTTCAAGCTTCTGACCTCCATATATGTACAGCATGAGTACCTCAATACTTTCAACAATTTCCAATAGTTTACACTTTACACCCATATACAATCTGATAATAGCCTCGAATCAGTACAATCGTTGGTATATAATTTTCTTTTCTTGTTTATTTTCAAGCACTTCACCATTTGTTGCAGACAATGTTATGTAGCAAGTTACTTTTGTTAAAAGATAATGATGGCATGAATCCTACATTTGCAACAAGAGTCCGCTACCTTCTCAATCACGAGAGCACAGCGAAAACACGTCCGAACGTATCGAGCACTCGAATCTGACTGAGTTACTCGCAGTGTTACATTATGAACAAATAATTAATCTTAGGTTATGCAAAAAATATACGCAAAAATATGCAAAAAAAAAAAACGTTCAAATTGACAGGAGACAGCGTTGTTTTAAGATTAAAGTTTTGTCTCTGCAATGCTTCGAAACAGAAACAACAACCAACTAACGATCCGACGATTTATTTAAGAACACACACCTACGTTTAATTTTGCAGAAATTACATACATTAGCAAACAAATATATTTGAACAAAACTTATGCCTAAAAGAAACCATAAAAGCGCCAGTTCTATTAAATTTTCAGTCATTTAGTTGCAAGCGTAGCAAGGCTCACACCGAGTTTAGCTTGTATACATTTAAAGGAATCAAGTTCACCTTTATGAATAATGGATATTACTGGAACAGAACAATTAGAGCAATTGATCTAAGACCGATGGATCTAATGTGCATTGGCTATACATACTTGTGAAAATTAAAATTGTCGGTTTTAGTGTGTAAATTTTCCATAACAAAAACAAAAATCATTTCATGAAATTTACAATTTCTCCAACGTTGGCAATACACCAACATTTCAGTTGCATTTTGTTCAAATTGCGAAGTACGCGAAGTATCGAATCTTCCGGTCCACCTCTAAGTATCTTGCAGGAGGGTCTCCACCGATTGCCTGTCGATCTGCCAAATTTGCATTTTGTGTAGGTCAACCAATCACGTCATACATTTTTCAAATAATTTCCATTCTTAGTATATGGGAGGGACCATTAAGGCACCCGATTGAAGCAAATCGGATGGGAAAGAGCAGTTCGTGCAGAAAGACCAGGCTCTTCTCGTCACTCATTGGGGCATCCTCTTGTTCTGTAAATCACTTTTTTTTTACCAATTCTCTTTAGGTGATGTTTGCCATCGATCCATCAAACCCGTGAGGAAAATCGGTGGTTATTAATGCATGATCAAATCAAACAGAGAGAAGCATGCTGTCTTACTTAGATTCCGTGCTACAATGAGAAGTAAAGGGTGTTTCGATCAAAATTTGGTCGACTTAAACTTGACGCATTTCCTTTCATCGTGCATTAAATTCATTTTTGCACACCCCTCATTTTGAAGGTGTGTGCGTGAAGCATCATGCCTCTATTTTGATTTTGAGATCAAAACG
>JASCZW010009722.1:0-40645 GCA_034211315.2 Aedes japonicus | reverse complement strand
TCAAGGACTTCGTGATTTCAACGTCGTTGACAGTTCCAGCGGTCGTTATGGCATCGTAGACAATTCTCTGAGCTACCAAACTTTTTTCAGTTTGGTTCACAACCAGACACTTTTCATTTATCGAAAATCCTCGCTCCATCGTCGCATTTCCGTGCGACAGGATCAGCACCTTTTTTACAAATAATGTCAAATTTGACAGCTCCTTTTTGGAATGAACAATCAGTTCTAGCCAAAATTTGTCCAAACGCTGTTCTTTTCTCCGGAATCCGGCGAGCAATGTCTTTGAAGATGGCATCGAGCACAGCTGCCCAAATTCATCTTTTATTTTGTCAGCAACTGGAGCGCTTAGATGATCCTTATCCACGAACGTTTCCAGACACAGCTCCAGACGCTTTTTAGCTATGTCCATGAAGTGAGTTATAACATCAGGGTTAATGCAGGAGACGTAACGCGTTAAAGGGTATGTTAATGGAGATTTGTTAAGTAGTTTCTTCAAAAAACCACAATAAAAAGATCGACAGTCGTTGCGAAATGCCAAAACGTCTTTGTCGGAAATTTTTGCGAATTCTCTTGCTTTCTTGATTGCCGATTTAGAGGCAAACCCGATATCTACATTAAGAGCCGGCAGAAGATTGCTCTCCGTCAATTCTATTTCAATTAACGATTTTGCTTTGACTGTCAGGCGCTCGGGCTTAACAATTTTCTCCATAGCGGCTCTAACTAGTCCCGTCAAATCGTCGAAAAGAAACGGAGCCATAGGAGATTCGGTCTGGTATTCCTTCAAAAACGACTCGACCATTGCTGCAGACGTTATGACAAAGTTAAGCTTTGGTCCCAGCATTTTATCGTCTACCGCATCAGCCACAATAACGAATACTTTTGATCGAAATACCGACAAAAAGCTCCGTTTGAAATTCGGATGGCTTTCCTTCAGCTTTCTTTCTTCCTGCTTCCTGACTTCGTCCACATATCGTCTCAAATGGGGCAACATTTGCAGCGCTCTTCTAGCAACTTGTTCATTTTCCACCCAACGAACTTCGCAAAATTTCAATGGAAAAACTGCTGAACCTGAAAAAAAAAATCACGATTTAAAACCTTTCTTAAGCTCTCCATATGTGATTCTAGTGATAAAAAATATCGTCATGCATCAATTGGTCGACATTTTATAATTAGTCTTTTTAATAGGGGTTAAAAAATATTTGTCTATTATAAAAAAATAGACTGAGACTTTATGGTATTTTTAAAAATGCCAGCAGTGTTACCGCCCCGTGTTGGCGGAACTTATGAAGCATATGAAAAGAAGAAAGAAATGTAAACAACTTGCAAAGATAATTTTAGCACTAAAATTTACAGTAATGCAATCAATGGCGATGTTTCAATCATAAGGATCACCTAAGAAGTTCCAGTCAAATAAATTAAATCAAAAGTAAGTCATGTCCGAAATCTCACCTGTCACAGCCGTGTAGTCAGATCTTCTAAGCGGTACGTTTTTAAACAGGCTGAACAAAGCCAGAAGAAAATGATCCACATGCCAATCTGTATGTCTTAGCCCCTCTTTGAAGGAATTGTGTACGACGTGCAAGCCGCAGCTACCGATGTTAAGGACTTCAAAGTCAGGGCTGGCTCGCAGATCCCTGATTTCCCCAGTGAGTTCTTTGAACGCTTTCCAGCTGACAGCCGGGCCATCCATTGAGCACTGAGTTATCTTCTTCAACAATGCTGGATTTGCAGAAAAACATTGTTTCATTCCGTTAATTAGATCGTTGGACTGAGTAGATGACAAAAATGCTGACCCAAGATATCTCGCTTCTACTTCATTCGTCTTGGGGTTCCAGAATCGGACTCCGATATCCATTTGTTGCCGTTGAACTATTTTATTGAGCGTTTCATCAAATCCAATGACGAATTCCGTGCAATCCTGTAGTGTATGCAACAGTTCGTTGGTAATGTAGGGAGCGATTCCGAAGGTGATTAGGTAACTAATCTTTGTTCGCCCCAATTCCATTCGCGCAGCAATTTCGCTGTCCGGAAACATTTTCTTGAAAATCTTCGTATCCGCACCTGCACTGCGGTAAGAGCTGTGGGTGTATATGGTTTCCAGAGCCCATATAATTTCGGCCGTGATAACCTGTTCCTTCAGAACGAACATTTTCAAGACGCCAGAAGAACCACTGTGCTGCTGTGCTGACGACGTGCTCGAAGAATGATTAGGTGGAGCTGAAAATGTGTTTTCGATGGTTGGAAATTCTTCATCTTTCGATTCTGAGCTTGCAGAATTCGAAGTATCTAAAAAAGAGTTACATTTGATTATTAATTTCCCATATAAACAGACTATTTTCTTTGTAATCATTCAAAAAGGTTTCACAGTAATGATCAATTTATAGTTTGCAAAATGAAGCTAAATTAAACCCGTTGACGTAGTTTTAATCGATTCAATGAAATAAATAATCATAACCGTTATACAGAAGGGAAAATTACTTTAAACCAATGAACCCTTTCTTGTCTAAGATATTGTAAACAATAAAACAGCTTTTCCACAAAAAGTACTTGAGCATGATTGTTCAAATTTATAGAAATTTATCAATAGCCATTTTTAAGTTTTTGAGCTTAAAACATGTTCCAAAAATTTCTTTACAGTATTATTCAAATTGTTTTCTGGTTGAATTTTACAAGAAATTGTTGGTGCTCTATACACACCGTGGATAAAGAAGGGTTCAATACAGCGGATTGATCTTTTTATTAACAAAAATTAAATGGTTACTGAAATCAAACGTGCAGTTACACCTTTTGAATAACATTTGATTTCGTGGCTATAATTACCTTCGTTGGCTGGTGTCTTCGAGGTGGAAAAAATACTAATTTGGAGGTTAGTACGCCGAAGGTTGATCTCCCGCTGATGACCTTTTCCTTTCTCGTGGCTGGCGAAGGCAACTCGGCCCATAGAATTAATTTTGAAACTGCGGTTGCACCACTTGCATCGTGCCGATCCGGAGTCCTTTGGATCTGCGGTAGACCATGGATACTGCTCTTCGTATCTTGTGGAGTAAGTAGTCGATCGCGCACTATTTGCCATTGTCACAAGTTAATTGATGTTTTCTAAACAACTGAAACACATCAATGACAGAAACTGAATGATGATTTTACTAAAATTTTAGGATAGACTGTTGTTTTCTCTTTCAATGAGCTACTGCTACTGCAGAATGAAAGAGTAAGCAATATATCTAGCTCTGTTGGACAATGTGCGCTATTCGCACGCAGAACAATAAAGAATAGAAAGAGAAAACATGCTCATCGGCCTGACCGTCGCGCTCTGAACAAAAGGTTCGAGCCCGACGGTCGGGCCGATGAGCCACGCGTTTTCTCAGTGGGTCGGTAAAGCGAATGACATAATTAATCAAAAACGGCAACGGTGTTGTGGCAGCGAACCTAGGGGTGAGACAGCTCTTCCGAGGTTGCTTGGTGCACCGAGTAACTGGCGAGTAACTCGTGAGTAACTCAATATAGCTTAAAATCGGATCAATCTTCATCGGTTTATTTCGGTTGCCAGGGTTTCGAAAAGTTTGACTTCCAATTTGTTTGAAAACATTGGTGATATTCTGCTAACGGCAATAGCAGATGGGACAACGGTGAGCCCTATTCCACGGCTATGAGGGTTCAGGGAGTGTTTAATATGTGTTTAATACGTGATGCGGATGGCTTTACTGAAATACAATGATGAGGCATCATAAAAGGAGAGATTGGAAATTTGCTAAACATCGATTCTAAAGAGCTTGATACTACCCTTGTTCCAAAGCACCAGTTCATAGTTTGGCCGACTGGCGGAATGATAATACATTAGCAAAAAGCAGTTCAGGCCAAAACTGATGGGTGTATTCAATGTATGAACTAATTGGCGACATAAAAATAAATTCTTCTCGAAAAAGGCAAAGCCTTAGACGAATAGTAGTAAAAACGGTATAAAATTGTACGAGTATATCAGATATGTATTTTCAGTAATGTAGGTTGTTTTCAAAAACAGGTTAAGGGGAGAAAATTAAAAACCTTGAAAATTGCAAATTGTCCAGTTATTACCTTGAGAGCTCATGTACTAGCATCGGTTGGTTTGACAGTTGCTGTGCAAAAACAGAGAGAAAACAAATGACAGTGCTCGCTTGCTGAGCAACAAGGGTTACTCGAGGTACCTCAAAAGCAACTCTGAAATTGCTCGCGATGAGGAGCTGTCTCACCCCTTGGTGCGAACTATGATTACTCTAGTTTGCCGGAAACGAACACTGATTCTACCCAAATCATCAATTTGAAAAAGGATGTGAGCATGGCTCCTGCCATGTGTCAAAAATTTCCCCGGATGGATTTGGAAATTCCTGACTTTTTCACATATTTCCTGATGACTTTTGGATTCTGCCGTTTTCCCGTACTTCCCGATTTTCCCGAGTGTGTGGCCACCCCAGCATATTGCTTGTGGTTACTTGGGTAATCATATAAATTTACACTGAGTGGTTTATTCATAGCTCATTATTGCATGCATTATCCTTCATTATTTTGCATAAACACTCATTAATAAGAAGAAGCAAAAAAGAAATAGGTTCTCAAAATAGAATTGGAAATATACAGTTGCTCTCAATGCAGCCTGATGCCATTCAGCAGTGCCAAAAAACAGGCTATCATCAAAACTGACACTTATGTTGACGGTGTACCATGTTATGCTGCTGCTAATGCCTATTTACGAGCTGACACTTCTCACACCATATGGCGCGTGCTTTCGCCTTGCAGAAGCGGGATGATATTAGCATTACATTCAGAATACAGCTAAAGACATTCAAGAGCGCGGCGTTTACTGCATGCAAAACATAATGCTAATATAATGCCACGTTTGGTGCCGATACTTAGCGTTACTAGCGAGTTGTATAAGATCTGCGACAGCACATGGAAATTTATTTATGTTTTCGATTCTACTAAGGTACCTTCAAGTAGTCAGTTTGTTTCATTCGTCTCATCGTCGTCTCTCAAAATAATCACACACACTCTGAAAAAAATTCTATCGTTATACCGACAATTATATCATGGTCAAGATGATTATCGCATATAATGGTTACAGTAACCATGAAAATGGTCGAATTCATCACTTCATGGTATTCTTGACTATGATCATGTTAGCAAGGACTATTCCGACATTATGGCAAATGTTGGATCAACTATTTTTAATGGTCGCTTTGACCACGATCATAATCGGTTCAAAAGCACTATACTGCAATAGTCATACTAACTCCCAATAATGGTAAAATTGACTATCAAATTTGTCTCTGTGCACAACGTTGGGCCTGGCAAATTTAGCGCGACGGAAAATTGAAAACCGGGTATCAAAATTGGGTCGGCTTGTTGTGTGTTAAACAGCAGTGTGTATGGTTTTATGTTTAACTCGTATCGGATTGAGGTTTGTACTGACAATAAGTTCGGGTATCGTAGGTCGGAACTAGTTCAGGTTCAACAACGATTTCGATATTTGTTTGAGCTGTTTGGATTCCAAACCACGAAGAAGTAATATGAACATCACCGTTGATTAAGAATGCATGACAAAGCTTCATCCTTTGGGGTGCAACACGACGAAAACGAAAAGACGTCGCGTAGCTCAAATCGGAGGTGACTTTTTTTTTCTTTTTGTTTTTTGTATGACGTTAATAACTTTTGTCAGCACTGGCAGTGACGTGAAATTTCAGTGACAAGGCGTTGCGAAACCAGCTGGTTTTCAGAATTAGACGCAACGGTATCTAAGGCTTTCAAGTTGGATTTAAATTTCTAGTAGTGGGGTTTCTGACCCGGTTCTTGGCATAATAGTACAACTTGCACTTTGTACCGATTTCTTATTGGCATCAGTAGTTAAGGTTTCAAGAGCATAGCATAGCCTATAACATTTGCAAAAAGCGCCGGGGAAATCGCCAAGATAAGTCTATCCACTTCCACTCAACATTTCGCGAACAATGTTAAGCAAGCCCACTTCTTTCTGCGTACCTGGCCACGTCCTTACAACTATTTGAAAAATTGATAATTGTCTTGACATCTATTGCCGAAAGTGCTGAGACTTAAACTCAAATCCACAAAACCTTCTGTCCTATTACGTCTTCATCAACCGATACCTGCGGTATACATTTCGTGTCTGGTGGCCTCACAGCTGGATCTGAACTTCAACAACGACCGCACAATACGAAGGAGTGGAAACGAAATCTCCAGAAGCTCCGCTGGATTGGAACAGCGGACGATCCAGGGGCTTGTGGCGTTGGAGCCTCAACAAGGAAATTAAGGATGTCTGTAGGAAGCTGACCTAGGTTCAGGCCAAGACTACAGCGAGCAGCCGCCCTGGATGGAAATCCTTCATGTTGGCTCTTTGCAATAGGGATGGAAAGGAGACATAAGTAAGTAACTAAGAAAGTCAAGGCTTTTAAACATTGTATGAATAAATGATTTTTCTCAGCAGCAATGGGAAAGGACAAATGCTGTACTCTGAGAAAAGTTTGATGGTCAGTTTTACCAATATTGGGGATGACTATGGCAGTATAGTGATTTTCAACCGACTATGATCATGGCCAAAACAACAATAAAAAATAGTTGATTCAACATTCATTATAATGTCGGAATAGTCCTTGTTACCATGTCCATAGGAAAAATATCATGAACCTGGTGAATTCGACCATTTTCATGGTAATTGTAACCATTACATGCAATAGTCATCTTGACATCTTGACAGCATACTACCACGTACAGCGTTGCCATCTGGAGGAAAATTGAAAAAAATGTGGAGTTGCTATGATTTACAACAAGCAGGATGATTTTTCAATGCAGAGTTATTACTTTATTAAATTACAAATGATTCATTCCCAGTTCTTCCAACGACATTTTCAGTTATCTTTACAATCCAGTCTTCTTCTTAACCCAATCAACGAAAGACGTCACTCGAGCAAATGCACCCGGATGACCAAGCTCGCATCCACTGGCATGTCCGAAGCTGACCACACCTACCAGAACATTTTCGCCCTCCAACACCAACGGACCACCGGAATCTCCGTTGCAAGGGGATTCCTTGTGATCTCCCTTTGCACAGAGGGTCGTCTTCTTAACTACCAAAGGACTGTAGGTTTTCGAACACTCGTTGTTGGTAATCACCGTCAATGGAGCGTACTGCAACTTGCTGGCAACATTTCCGCCATTCTTCTGCAGTCCCCAACCGCTGACGACCACCTTGCGATCAGCGTAGCTGTTGCTTCCGCTTGGAAGCTCCACAGGTTGAACTCGATCGTTGAACTCCACTGGTTTTGGTAGTTTCACCACAGCCACATCATTGGTAGCAAACAAAGGGTTGTACTTCTCGTGACGATAGTATTCCGTTGCAGTTAACACCACGCGGCCATCGTCCGTTGCACTTTCGAAGTCAACTGCTCCCAGAGTAACCTGGAACGAGGTGGCTCCGTCCGTACAATGACCAGCTGTTAGAACCCACTGATCACTCAACAAACTACCACCGCACAGGGCCTCGAACTGGGGGAACTGAACTCGGAGCAATACTTGAAACGGAAACTGACCCAAGGCCGCTGTTTGTCCGTTCACCACTCGGTCTTGGTCTGCCGATGGGAATGCAGCGGTTAGAACCACCAAGGTTGCAATTACTACCGTTGAAGCGAACATTGTGTTGAATTCAAACTGTACCCAGTGAATCGAAAGCGGGATGGTTTTATACTTCTCGCTTCATGTTATCTAAAATAAGGGATTTAAGCTTCCAGACAAGACACATTTCTCATGGTAGATTATTTATGCAATTGGAATATGGGTTCTTAGTCGAATAATCCAAAGAAATTCCCGTGCAATTCAAATCAGTCATATCTACTACCATCGATGAAGTAATTCTGTCCCATCGTTGCCCGACCAATAGCAGATAAGAGAAATCTTGGCTAGTAGTACTGGACCGACTGTCTGTAATTTTTAACGTAAACACTTGATGCTTATCGAATGTCAAGTGGACAACAATGGGATTTGGTTGCGCCGTGCCCACTGGACAGCTATTACACGTAAACTTACTTTATTAATTGGACATAGAAAGAAAATCAAAAGTTAATCTTCTTTACGCAGAACTACGAGTATAAACGATGTCCACGGTAAAATTAGCCATTCATCCAATCAGTGTTCAATAAAACGAGAAAACTAAATTCATCATTAATTTATTCAACTTCAGCACCGAATTCGAATGCCCTTATGTTTGACATAAAAAACGATGTTTTTGTTTAATTTTTTACCAATTTTTTTTTTTAGTAGTTCAGTTTTTCTCACTATGTCTTTAAGAACTAAAAAATTCTGCTCCAAACTGGTTCGGTTGCTCTTAATAGATCGTAGCTCCGGTGTATTACATAATTTACCGTCCTATACATAATGGAATAAAGCCAAATCGGGCCAAAAAACCGTAGGTATTTTGTGTGATCTCAGAAATGAAAGAAGCCCCGTTTAGAAATTTTCTGCAAGTAAGCAAGCAGCAACGGCTTCCATTCGTCTCATCTCAACCGGTAAGAACCGACGACATTACGAAAGTCCTGAAACCACCTAACGCCATCTAGGACGTCCCGATTCAGACGCTTATGTTGAAGACAGGTCTTTCGAACTGCCCTCCATGGCAAGAATCCATTTTTTTGTGACGGTACTGCTACTGATACTGCCTCCACTTCCAGATCATTGTCTGCTTATTCAAGAGTACAACCGCATATCAGTCCAATATGATTTTTCGAAAGTTTTGTGGTGCACTGTGTATTGATCAAATTTTTTTTTTCATATCTACACGCAAAGAAAAACCGCAGTAGAAACTACCATTTCGAGGGTTAAATTGAGTGCAAGCACCAACAATTTTCACCTGACTATAAATGCGTTTGATTTTACCATGCCTGCGATTAGATCAACCATGGAGCAGTTGATATCAATATGAGGTTTTACAGATATACCACAAACGTTGAAGGTTTTACCATAAACATAGTATATTTGACTGAAATTTCATGGTAGTTTTAAAGATAGGCGTAGTCGGGTAAAATGGTAGTTTTTACTACATTATTTTTTTCTGAGTAAAAATGCAGCAATAACATTGCACATTATCGTTCGCATCAAAAACCTACACTCAGGAAAAAACTGCTTATGATTTTCATAAGATCTAACTTATGAAGCGATTTTTTATTATTTTTTGATGTTTTATGATTATTATGAATTTCACACGATCTGAACGAAATTCATACGACCTTATCTAGGGTTTTTTTTCATTAGGGAGAATCTACAATTGAGAGATTCTCTTCGGGCTCGCTCTCTTTCATTCATAAACCAATTACCTTTACGTTTTTCATTCTACTATTTGTAGAGTATGCTAGCCAGCACTGTTGTGTTTCGATCTGTACTAAAGAATGCCTTGTAAGTTTTATAATGGCGCTGTAATGAATGAAAGAGAGCGAGCCCGAAGAGAATCTCTCAATTGTAGATTCGCCCTAATGAAAAAAAAACCCTAGTTATATTCTATTTCATAAGCGCTCTTATGAAATCCGTGTGTCACATCAATGTGAAAAAAAAACTCAAGTGCCGTTGAAAAGAAAAATGGCTACCGAAAGTGAACTGCTGTCAGACCTACCGATTTCTGTTTCCGTTCCAAGCACGTTTAAAGGTAAGATATTGTATTGATGCTGTAAGCAAACTGGCACTTTGGGAAAATGGGTTTCTGCATCGATCCGTTTTTTTTGAAAATCGGTATTAAGAATCTATTAAGAAGGTATTAAATCTGAAATAAAATTTCATTAGAATGGTTTATTAAATTCCTAAAATAGAATTGAACCTCCTTCATAAGATTATCTTGTGAAAACTCAATGACCATATTATAAAAAAAATCAACAACGTCAATGTTGTCAATTCATAAGTACATCTTATGATTTTCAAAGTTTTTCCTTATGTCGAAATTTCATAGGTGTACCTTATGACGGTCATACGATAAATTTTCTCAGTGTAGTCATCACATCCTACACGGAAGAAAAAAAGTACCCATTTGAGCAGTTGCGTGTGGGAAGCAAATTTTGGGTATAGTTGTGTTAAGGGTTAGTTATGTGTATAGTTGTGTGTTGGGTATAGTTGTGTTAGGGTAGAATTTACTTTAGGGTAGAAAAGTTAGTTATTTATACACAACGGGTACGTTAACACAACTATACCCAAAATTGGCTTCCTACACACAACTGCTCAAATGGGTACTTTTTTTCTTCTGTGTATATTATTCACCTACTACACGTTCATCCGGTTTCACTCAAATTTGGGTAACTTTTTCTCAAAAACGTTAAAAACGTTAGGGTACCTAAATTGAGTTTCATTTTCACAACTCAATTTTGAGTAATCCTGAAATTTATTTAGTTATGAGTCAAACTTACTCATAAAAATTAAATTTAAAAAAATATGAAAATGAGTATATTCTAAATTGCCCTCGCAAAAGATGCTGTAAAATCAATGAAGCCGTATTGAAAAGAAACACTAGAATTTCATTTTATTCGTTTTTCACCAAAACAACAACAAACCAAACAAAAAGGGAAATCAGAAGTCAAGTAGCAGCGCTGGTATAACCTTAGTCCTCGGCTTTTGCTGCTTCCTTAAATAAGGCAGTAAGCTTACTAACAGAGATTCGTGTGCTTTGATCCTTCGTCTTATATAGTGTTATTCCAACTGGTATGCCAAATACGGAAAAACTGCGAAGAAAGATGTCGATGGCATGGATTGATGTCTTGACTGGAACATATACGCTGTTGTTCAAAAATACATAAGTTGCGCCGGCCTTCATTGGATCCGCGATACAAATAATGTGTGGGTGGATAGCACTCGTCATCGATACACTGTATTCGTTCAGTTCGTTGATCGCTGAAACATTGAAAATAATATAAATACTACATTTACCATCAATATGAATGCAGAATTTATCTTTGTCCATCGGGCGAACAATGTTTTTCCCGAAAGTACCTGTTCAAATCGTCGACATAGCCAGGAACGAATTTTCCGCAATCAAATATGTGGCAGCGTAAACCTATTTACGATTAATTGAAATTTTATCATTAAAGAAATATTGATCATTCATATTTGGAACTGCCAAAGATAACACGACTTACCTTTTAATTTACGATAAGTTTCCACGTCTACAGCGGGTGCTATCTCTCCATGTCACCGCTTGTTATAAATTTTCGTCTACGATTTAGATTTTATATTAATTTCCGAAGCACAAATTCACGATTCACGACACTATTCTTTATCCGACGCCATTTTATATTGTTGAAAATGAAGTTAACTCAGAATTGAGTTCCGCACATTTTTCCCGCATTTTGAGTAGCAATAACTCAAACTCATAAAATACGATTACTCAGTGTTTGACGTTTAAGATATATTTACAAAATTGAGTCAAAGTCACTCAAAATTGAGTTAGCTCGGATGAGTTTGTACCACTTTTGGAGTGGCGCTAGTGACTATTTTAACATTTTAAGCTCGGTTCACAATGGGTTATTTCCATTATTCCATTCCAATATTTCCTTACAATAATTCTTCGTGTTCGGAAAAACACGCTAACATCCGCCGCGCATATTGTGCTTGTTGCATAGAGCCTACAAGAAAACCGAGTTGTCAATTCATATTCCATTTAGCGTTACGTTTTTCATTAAACTATTTGTAGAGTATGGTAGCCAGCACTGTTGTGTTTCTATCTGTTTCTATCAGTCAGTGTTGGAAAAATCATTTTCAAAAAACGTCCACTCTATACTCAGTGCAATGATATATCACCGAGGAACTTCGCACTCGAAGTTCGCGAACGAATTTCAATCTAAAGTTCATGAAAGTGCAGAGTGAGGAAACGTTTCAGTTCTCATCGCGGAAGATCTTTTGTTCCTCCATTTCACAACGTTTCACTCGTATTCGAGATCCGATCCAACCAAATATCTCCTCGGTTTTGTTCTTTTTCTCTAGTGAGTATGTGTAGGCAATGTTCACGTGAGTTGTGATGTTTGTTTTTTTAAGTATTGTGCCGCCGCAAAAGTCGAGTGGAAGGAAACTTCTGCTGGAATGGCGTGACGCATTGAGGACAAATTCAACCCAACCTCCCCGGCCACACAGTCATCATGCGGGATGTCATTTAAGGGAGATATCTTTCTGTCTAGATTTCGTTTCCATGAAATGCGCAGTTTGATTTTCAAGAACGAATGTGGTGTAATGATATAGAGTAAAAAAAAGATCTGGGGCCGTATTTTGAAACTCGAAACGAAGAACTTTTTCTCACAAGCGTTCGTACAAAAAGTCGTTCGTTTCGAGATCCAAAATACGGCCCCTGATTTTATTCGTATCCTCGCGTCGGTGATTCGAGTAGAAAAAGTTTGCGATGATTCATTCTCTCATCCCAGAAAGTTCACTCAAGAAACGTTGGCGTGTGAAACTAACAACGGGAAGTTCGCATGTGAAAAGGCAGCGCACGATGAACTGATATTTTTGTGAGAATTCCAACACGTATCAGTTCGAACAAGCAGCACGTACGGACGTGTTTTTCGCACTCTCGTAATACAAGTTTTTACCCAGTTTTCCCCCTTGACCGCTTTCTCGCGATTGCGTGTCCGGTTCGCGATTTATCACCTGCGCTTGCTCAGCTTCTGGTGGTGGAAAACCAGAAAAAAGCGCTGCAAAGTTTGGTAAAATTTCCCGCCCGACCTATTGCCACGGCAAAGGGTCGTAAAAAATACATCCACGGTGACATCCGCTCCCGAATCCTTACCGCAATCGGGCAGCTCCAAGCGGCTGCGCCATGATGACGCCAGTCCAGTGGATCCTGGTCCAGTGCTCCCCCCCCCTTCTTCACCAAGTCAAAGGACATTGCTGCACTCAGGACCGAGCTAGTCGCCAAGCAACACGAGTTCTACACTCACGACGCACCCGGAAACAAGCCGGTGAAGGTAATTCTGCGTGGCTTCCGGAACTAACTCCGGAGGCAATCTTCGCAAGCGGTGGCACTGAAGCCTCAGAAGGTGTTTCCCATAAGACGCCAGCAACAGGGAAATTATCGAGACCAGCTCTATCTGGTCCACTTTGAGAAGCGATGGTGGACCTGGTGAAAACGCGGGCCATCATCGAGTGGGACCGGTATCGCTCTAAGCAGAACGACGTGACGGTGCTGGCAACTGCCTTGCGTTCGGTCACAGAACTCTAAACTGCCACATGAAACCGCGGTGTGGTAAGTGTGCCGGAGCACACGCCACCATGGATTGTGCCCCGATGGACGAAGGTGCTCCACTGAAGTGCGCCAACTATGGCGACGAGAGCAGCGATCGAGTCTGCCCCAAACGTGCGGAGTTTTTGGCGAACCACAAGCAGACATCCAACAAGTTCCGGCTTGGTCAACGCTGAACGAGGATAATTTCCCGTCGCTTCGGTACCAGGTGCCAAACCTACCGCCGATCCCATTAAATCACCGCCATGCAAACCGCCCGTCAGCTTCCGTTCATCATCGATTCGCGGCAGCCGCCACCACTACCGCCCTCAACTCCTCCAGACTGGGGCAATCCAAGTTGCAGTACCTCCACGCAACCACCCGTCGAAGGACAGTTCTACGACTCGGAGCAAATGGTCGAGTTCGTTCAAGAGCTCTATCGAATTGTGCGACTTGATCGCTGCGGTTCTAGTTGAGGAGAAGTTGCGATCACCCTGCGCTACAACATCTACTTCCGAGCTATCTATCGAAGCCATCGTAATCGAGATCGAAACTGCCGTCGGCCCTATCACCATCATCTCGGCCTATTGGAACAATAACAGCGCTACGAAACGACATCCGCAAGCTAACTCAGAGGCAGGGGTATTTTATCATCGCCGGCGACCTAAATGCGAAACATGAAACCGGGGGAACTCTCGACGCAACCGGAACGGAATAATTCTGCAGGAAGACCTGGAAGAGGGCCATTACACCATCCTGGCCCCGGATACCCCCACCCGGTTGAGCAGATCCGTAGTCCACTCAACAGTAGACATCTTCCTCACCAACATGGGGAACAACATCGCCCAACCGATCGTACACCAGGAGCTCAGCTCGGACCACTATCCGGTGGTGGCCGAAGTTGGTTCATCGGTCAACCGGCATCGAATCACCAGACGGAACAACCATCGCGCCAGTCTGGAGAGGTTCCAACAACACGTTGACGACAGCATCGATTTCGATATTCACCTTGAGTCGGTTGATGACATCGAACGACAGCTGCAGAGCATCGAGCAAGCGATCTCCCAGACCCGGGAGCAACATGCACCAGTGATTGATCAGGTGAGCAACGCTGTACCCATTGATAGACCCACTAAAGAACTGATTCAATTGCGCAACGCTACCCAGAGGCCATACCAGCGAACTGGTCTGCGTACTTTAAAAAGTCATTGCAATCGGATGACAAAAATTATTAAGGCCAGAATGGTGGACCTAAGAAATAACATTTATTCCGTCAAGATCCGCTCTCTTCCAGATTGTGCAAAGCCGTTCTGGAAATTGACAAAAATTTTAAAAACTAAACCAAGACCCATTTCACCGTTGATCCCTGTTGCATATGCAACTAATCGACGAACCCCCTGAACACAAATGACCAACTTCGGTGTTTGTTTATCCCGTTGAAATTGCGCATTGTGACAAGTGAAAGCAAGCGTGATGGCACGGGCGCTCTGGAATAGGGAAACTTTATCCCAGGAGTGAAAACACCGAAGTTGTAAGTTCAATTTTAATTGTATAACACATAATACAATTAAAATTGAACTTACAAATAAAAAACCAAATATTTTAGCTTTGTAGCATGTGGCAAATACTACAACTGAGCGTTTCATTTGCCCTGCTGAAAGATCGGTGCCGGTGTCTCTCGCCATTGTTTTCAACTAGACAGCAATGGCTCTAAGGATCGATTGATAACTCCTGCAGAAAAGGCTGCTGAGATAAGTCAACACTTCGTCAGCTCCCACAATCTTGGACCAAACATCGTCAGTCTACACGAAGCTGCCGTTAGCGCGCTTATCACTAACATCCATATAAGCCCCAACGACTTCACAGAGGAGTTGGAGATCTCAGCTGATGAATTGTTGACTTATATCAAAGGCTCAAAGAACATGAAGGCCCCAGGTTTCGATAACATCATGAACTTGAAACTCAAGCAATTGGGCCCCAGTTTTATAACCATCTGGCGATGGTTTTCAACCGTTGCCTCCGACTTGGCTACTTCCCCACGTGTTGGAAGTCAGCCAAAGTCATCCCCATCCAGAAACCTGGGAAAGATCCTTCATTTTCCAAGAGCTATAGACCCATCTGCCTTCTCTGAGGAGTGTCTAAACTGTTTGAAAAGCGATCCACCGTTGGCTTCGAGCTTAACATCTTGCTCGACGAGCAGTTCAGATTCCGACGTGGTCGGTCAACAGTTCACCAACTTAACCGAGTAACCAACATTCTCAGGCGGAACAAGTCTGTTGCGAAATCATCTGCCGTGGCACTTCTCGATATCGAGAAGGCCTTTCATAACGTGTTACATGATGGCCTGGTGTACAAGCTAAAACGATACAATCTTCCCATCCTCCTGGTGAAGATAATTAAAAATTATTTGTCGGACAGGACATTCCGTGATTCGCAGCAAGATGCAGTTTCCGATGCACAGGAGATATCCTCCGGTGTTCCGCATGGAAGTATACTAGGTTCACTTCTGTGCAACCTATTCACCTCGGACATACCCCCGCTCCCTGAAAATGGATCTCTGTCGTTGTTCGCCGATGATACCGCAGTCGTCCAAAATGGTAGGGTAACAAATGCGCTTACCGCGAAACTACAGCGAAGCCTGTATTTTCTGTCAGAATACTTACCGGAAACGATGGAGATGGAGGGCATTTTGCTCAAACTGATCCTAAAATTTAGCCGACGTATGTAAGCTGAAATATAATACATAAACTGAGCTACTGTAAACATTTGGTTAAGGCCGATTTACCAATCAATCTAAAGTGTAGCAAACATTATCGACTCACCCTTTAAGGTCGTCTGCAGTATCGGTGGCGTGGTTGTTTCGTTCACAAGAAAGGGTTTCCGAACCTATTTTTAAAGAATTATAGGACACTCTCGGCCTTCCTGTACTTAAGTTGCCGCTCTCGGTTTAGGTGCGCCGTTGAGCACATTGTAATAGGTCATAAGTGGACAGATGGCGTATGGCCCGACATAATGATAAGGCGGAAAACGGCAAAGCCCATCTGAGTATGCCTGCTTGTCGGAAAGAAACAGGCTAGATCCAAGCCGATCCTAATTGGACATTCGAAGTCATTTGCAGCAACTGTCAAAATGCTGTTTCCGTTCCGTTTCCGTTATCATTGTGTTTGGACGGTAACTATATGTAAAAGGTGGCAGGGCAACATAGTAACAAACATTTGAATTGACCGTTAATTCTTAACCATCGTGTTACCAGTAAAATGTAGCCAACAATGTAACACCAGCTTTCCCACACCAGCTTCCCAACAACTTGAAGTTCGAAAAGAACGTATCATGCGAGGGAGAAATGGTCACGCAGTTTTTTTATTGATAGAATGTGTTATATCTTCACTGAACACTTTTCTTTCTTACTGAAATTTCTTACATAGAAGACTTGACCTAGAAATTCTGTTAATCAAAATAGGTATATGTATTTGTATATATATTAAAATTTGTATATGTAAGTTTGGCAGTAACGTTTATTAGCATCATTTAGTTCTGTTTATTGCATGAATCCAAATTCACAATCACATAATCCACTGAACTAATCAAACATTTATGATCCGGTCCTCTTCTTAATCCAATCAGCGAAGGAAGTTATCCGAGCAAAAGCACCCGGCAGACCACGGTCACATCCGCTCGCATGGCCGAAGCTAACCACACCGACCTGAATGTTGGTGCCCTCTAGTACCAGCGGACCACCAGAATCTCCATTGCATGGCGACTGTTTCTCACCTCCTTGGGCACAGATGGTCGTTTTCTTTATTACCAGTGGATTGTAGGTTTTCGTACACTTGCTATTCGTGATAACCGTTAGGGGTGCATATTGTAACTTCTGCGCGACACTTCCTCCGGTTTGCTGAAGTCCCCATCCGCTGACAACAACTTTACGATCTGCATAGGTATCACTTCCGGTCGGAATTTGGACAGGTTGTATTCGCTCGGTGAGTTGTACCGGTTCCGGGAGCTTAATCACAGCTACATCGTTCGATGCAAACAGGGGATTGTATTTCTCGTGACGGTAGTATTCAGTTGCGACCAGAACGACGCGCCCATCATCCGATTGGCTTTCCAGGTCCACTGCTCCTAAGGTTACCTCAAACGATGTCGCTCCCTGTGTACAATGACCGGCCGTCAGAATCCATTGAGCGCTCACTAAGCTGCCACCGCACAGGGCACGACCCTGCGGAAGTTGGATCTTGAGCATTGCTTGGTACGGAAACTGACCAGAGGCAGCAGTTTGTCCGTTGACGACGCGAGTTAAGTCCGCCGATGGAAATGCGACGGTTGCGGCTACCAGGCCAGCGATTACTATTGTTGATGCAATCATTATGCTAGATTAATACTGATTCGTCGGTGTCATCAAGGATTTGCTTTTATAGTCCGATTAGTGCGGTAAGACTGGTTCAAGTGTCACTTCCGTGAAGTGAAGAATAGCTGTCTAGCGGGCACGACTGAACCAAATCCAATCGTTGCCCCCTCGAGATTCGATAAGCATCAAGTGTTTACGTTAGAAAGTACAGATAGTCAGTCCAGTAGGTACTACTAGCCAAGATTTCTCTTATCTGCTATTGGTCGGGCAACGATTTTACAGAATTACTTCATCGATGGTAGTAGATATGACTGATTCGAATTTCTTTGGATTATTCGACTAAGAACCTATATTCCAATTGCATAAATAATCTACCATGAGAAATTTGTCTTGTCTGGAAGCTTAAATCCCTTATTTTAGATAACATCAAGAGAGAAGTATAAAACCATCCTGCTTTCGATTCACTGGGTACAGTTTGAATTCAACACCATGTTCGCTTCAACGGTAGTAATTGCATCCTTGGTGGCTCTGACCGCAGCATTCCCATCGGCAGACCAAGGTCGAGTGGTGAACGGACAAACAGCGGCCTTGGGTCAGTTTCCATTCCAAGTATTGCTTCGAGTTCAGTTTCCCCAGTTCGAGGCCCTGTGCGGTGGTAGTTTGTTGAGTGATCAGTGGGTCCTAACAGCTGGTCATTGTACGGACGGAGCCACCTCGTTCCAGGTTACTCTGGGAGCAGTTGACTTCGAAAGTGCAACCGACGATGGCCGTGTGGTGTTGACTGCAACAGAATACTACCGTCACGAGAAGTACAACCCTTTGTTTGCTACCAATGATGTGGCTGTGGTGAAACTACCAGAACCAGTGGAGTTCAACGATCGAGTTCAACCCGTGGAGCTTCCAACCGGAAGTAATAGCTACGCTGATCGCAAGGTGGTCGTCAGCGGTTGGGGACTTCAGAAGAATGGCGGAAATGTTGCCAGCAAGTTGCAGTACGCTCCATTGACGGTGATTACCAATAACGAGTGTTCGAAAACCTACAGTCCGTTGGTAGTTAAGAAGACGACCCTCTGTGCAAAGGGAGATCACAAGGAGTCCCCTTGCAATGGAGACTCCGGTGGTCCGCTGGTGTTGGAGGGCGAAAATGTTCTGGTGGGTGTGGTCAGCTTCGGACATGCGAGTGGATGCGAGCTTGGTCATCCGGGTGCATTTGCTCGAGTGACGTCTTTCGTTGATTGGGTTAAGAAGAAGACTGGATTGTGAATACTAATGGGCATGTCGGTGGAACAACTTGAAGAGACTAATATATGATTGAATAAAGGAAAACTTTGCATACAAAAATAAGCTTTTATTTTGAATAAGAAAAAGTTATTTATGGGTCTGCTAAGTCCTGATCCACAGTGAATTCAAAGTGTTTTTAATTAAGTCTAATGACTGGAGTAGAATAGGATTAAGCAAAATCGAGCAAGCTCCTTTTATATTCTTTAATTATCAGAAACACTCAAAGTACCCTAAGTACGAGGCACTGCAAGTGGTAGACGAAATACGCATAGGGAAAATACGGACCATATGAGCCACCTAAGTGAAACCTTGGTCAAACGCATAGAAAAGCTTCATAAAACTACATTTAATTAAGTACAACCTGTACTTTTGAGTCCTACCTTCTTAAATTTTGTTAGTAACTCCATAAATGAATCATTAACGAACATTTTCGAGAAAAACGTTTTATTTTTCGTTTGTTGTCTGACTATGTGAGGCAGAATAACATATAATTTTAGTACAGTAAATGCCAGTTCAACATGTTTCATTAGATATAAAGTTTTTTGAAGAAAGATTCAAGGAGTTATCTTTCACCGCTCCAAAAGCTGCACTCGTACTTTTTTTTTTAATGGACTAAAACTTCTGCGTGCAAAGAATTGATCTTTTGTAGTATATCCCTGATGTATGCATCATGCAAGCTGACCACCATTTATACGTCACACCAGGGAGACGACCTGGACCAAACATATCGAAATCAGCAACACATGGGCCTGGACCAACGGCTTTACTTCCCAAACGAATGAAGACATGATCAGAGATGTTTCGTCTCAGAAAATACCAACGATGCCGACTAGAATTGATACCATACCGACTGGGTGGGAGGCAACCACGCTTACTACACCACCGATGCCGTACTATCAACAATCGATATGCAACTAGCGATTTGAAATTGGTTCACTGTTGTAGAACCCCTAGGTCCAAAGTACACCTTGCAGTCTGCACCTTGCAATAATTCTTGCACTTTTCTGTACCTTTCGGTACTAGTATCTTTGTTGTTGTTTTGATTCGCTATGTTATTTTTACACAATACTTGAGGGTGTGTTGGTGAGAGTTACGTTATTAGGGGTGAATCATTAAGCTTGGCACCGAGCTTGGGACCGGTGTGCTAGTACTTCCTGAGCCAAGAAGTATTTTTAGTTTGTTCATGACTATCCACCCGCTGGTACTATGCTTCGAGGTTCCGCTTTCCATATTACAAAAGATTATTCTAAAACAGAGCACACATTCTAAATTTTCTTCAAATGATATCTTCTCGGACAGTGCCCGGTTATTACCCCAGTGTATGAACAAAGCTCTTTTACTGAGCCCAAATAGCTTTTTGGTTTTAATTGCATTTGAAGTCGATGAATCTCTAGGACACACTTTTTTGACAGCCAATCAATTTTTGTTCATCCCATTCAAGTTCCATTTTGATTGAACAGTTTGGAAAGGATGTACTCGAAAAAAATGAAACAGTCAAAACGGTTGAAAAAAAAATTGTCGGATTTTCTTAAAACTTTTAACTTTAATTGCGATAACCAAAACTGGCGCGTGGATATGGATGCACTTTTTCTTCCTGGTCACCCTGTTATCTGGAGTTAGGTTGAATAAAAAAAAACTATGTTTGACAAAGGGCGCTATTTTCAAGGTTTGACAATGGCTATACGAATTTGAATTCGTTAAAAGACATCCCAAGTAAAATTGCCAAAACCATCCAAGTCTATTAAGTTTTATGAAAGCCACTAGAAATCAATTCTTCAATTGTATCAAATGGTTTTATAGTGGCACCAAGAGGTGCTAATAGGTTTTATATATTTTAGGCAGGTTTATGAGAACCTACACAGCTAGTTTACAATCATCTTTAAAACTTGTTTTCTCAAATTCATTTAACTCGTATCAAACGTTTTATTTCGGCTTTATGAACTCGTAAAATGCTGTTTTGAAATATCGTTTTAGGACTCATTCATATTATCTTATTATGGTCAGTAGAAAGAACATTTCAAACCAATTTTGCCTTCATTAAATGCATTAAACGACGAATTAGCGTTGAGAGAAGTAAACAAGTGACCAAAAAGTTTTTTAGTAGTCATAGCGAAGATAAATTGGGTTTTTGGCAAAATTGTGATATTTTCCAATCTTCATATTAAAATGCACCGAATTTTAATTGTAATGCAAATGAACTGTAGATCGGAGACCAATTTTCAGGAAACTCCTGATTAATTTATCGATTATATTTGTTTTAATTTTGTTTATGTTGTTATCAGCTCGCATTAATTCCAAAGCGCATTAATTTTCGACTCTTTTCGAGTCAATATTCACCATAAAATTAAATGCAAATATGATTTGGAGCAGGATACGCTGAAATAAACTCAATTTGTTTTGGATATTTCGCTATCAAACAAAATTTCCGGCAATACTAGAACTTTTTCCTTACATATTATTTACTGCAAAATGAATCAGAAGAGCAAAGAATCGAACAAAGCAGAACAACAAAAACCAACCACGATATCACATTGAAGTTTGATAGCTTTGGCCATTCGGCCGTATGCTGGTTTTCATGGCAGCCAATGGGTTTTATGACGGTTCTCGAGTGGTCTTAACATCTTTCACTAGCACATTTTCCAAATCTTTATGCTTTTATAAAGCTTTTAATAAGCTGTTCGCTGTTCAAAATCGCCTATAGAGTGGGCCAATGTGTACAGTTTTTGGCTGTAAAGAACCATGGTTGGTAGATAAAACAATTTTGAATGAAGTTTAATCAACAAAGCCGGGAGAAGTGCTTACGGCTGGAGTGAAACTAAAATTATTACTTGGGATACAAAAGGGGATTTTTTTTTATTATCGTACAGGTTTGGGCCGAAGGGTCTCATATTGTGACGAAACTTTGTCCACGTGTAGGATTTATGGATATATGAACAAAAAACAATTTAAAAAAAATGGGTTGCCAGTTTTCCTGGAAAATGCCAAATGAAGTTTCCCGATTGATTGATTGGTGTATCTTTATTAAGGAACCTTTCAGCCACAGCTGGTTCAGCTCCAAACAAGTTTTCCGATTTTCAAGAACATCACTAACTTCAAAATTTAGTAGCTCAAGAACGATTAATCGTAGAAAAAAATTATTTTTCTCCGAACTTTAATGAAATTTTCCCAAGATTTTGGAAAAAAAAATCTTGAAATAATTCCTACAAAACTTTCCACAGTGAAGGAAAATTACTTGAAAAAACCGGAGAAACCATTTTCAGAGTCACGAAAACTTTTGAAAAATATATTTTCTTGTTTATTAATTCACAAGAAAAACTACGGGCCTGTCACTCGTCTTCATACAAAAATGAAAAAGTTCATGAAACTGTCGTCTTCTTGTTTGCTCGTACGTTTCGCAGATGGTTGCTCGGTTTGTGTCCTACAGTGATAGGCAAAATAAAGTACCCACCTCTTCGTTTTTTCAATTTTTCTCATTTACTTGGTTCAAATTAAAGTAAACACAGTGTAGTTTTTTTTTCTTATTTTATTTTTTATATTCTTTTAAAGTTTCACTTATGGAATACTGAAAAAAAAAAGTTTTACTTAATGAAAAAAAAAATGAATTTGTGTTGAAAAAAAAACAGTGACAAAATGCCCACTTCAAAAATCGATATGTTTACGATAAGTTTCCATTGGAAGACCCCTCGATTGTTTATGTTTTGATATTTTGACATGTTTTGAAGCAAACGGCTCAACCTGGTGCATTTGTATACGTGATCGCATTTGATTCAATTGAAAAAAAATGGAGAACGCAGTGCTTTCGAAAGCAATTCCCTTGTGTATCCGAAAATTGGTCGTTCGTGATGTGCAAAACAGTGAATCGCACCGGGCTGTCGCTAAGAAGTACAGTATCAGTAAGGCAGCGGTTGGCAAAATTCTTCTGAAGCTTAAAACGTTTGGATCAGTGGTGGATCGCCCTGACAGAGGCAGGAAGCGGAAAACGGATGCGAGAACGGACACCAAGATCATACGCGAAGTCAAGAAGAATCCGAAGGTAACTGTCCGCGAGATCCAGGAAACCCTTAAGTTATCAGTTTCCGGTCGAACTGTTCGTCGCCGTCTCGTAGCACAGAGGTTGAATATCAAACTTGCCCGGAAGCGCCCATTTATCAGCAAGGCAAACAAAGCCAAACGGCTTAAGTTTGCTAAGAAGCATGCTGATAAGCCCCTAGAGTTCTGGAAAACGGTTCTCTGGACGGACGAATCAAAATTCGAGCTGTTTAACCGAAAGCGGGGGGTTCGTGTTTGGTGCAGATCGGGAGAGGAGCTTCAGGAGCGCCACATCCAAAGCACAATGAAGCATGGAGGAGGAAATGTGATGGTCTGGGGGTGTTTTTCGTGGGGTGGAGTGGGAAGCATTGTGAAAATCGACGGGATAATGACGGCAGATTCTTACATCAACATCCTGCGAGAAAATCTGGAGGTTTCGCTGATCCAGACGGGCCTTGAAGAGAAGTTCGTATTCCAGCAGGACAACGACCCGAAGCATACTGCCAAGAGAACCAAGTCTTTCTTTCGGTCTTGTCGGATCAAACCGCTGGAATGGCCTCCACAAAGCCCGGACCTCAATCCCATCGAAAATTGGTGGGCGATTCTCGATGCCAGGGTTGACAAAACTGGTGTTACCAATAAAAATGACTATTTTGAAGCCCTGGAGCGCGCCTGGGAAGAGCTAGATCCACAGCACCTAAAGAACCTGGTCGAGAGCATGTCGAAGCGCCTGCAGGTGGTCCTGAAGGCCAAAGGAGGACACATCAATTATTGAAATGCTTTTATTTTACTTTAATTTATGTTTTCTGTAGCCTAAATGAAGTGGGCACTTTATTTTGTCACTGTTTTTTTTTCAACACAAATTGATTTTTTTTCTTTAAGTAAAACTCCTTTTTTTTGCAGTATTCCATAAGTGAAACTTAAAAAGAATATAAAAAATAAGATAATAAAAAAAAATACAGTGTGTTTACTTAAATTTGAACCAAGTAAATGAGAGAAATTGAAAAATCGACGAGGTGGGCACTTTATTTTGCCTATCAGTGTATTCGATTGATGTCCGCTAGGTAGCTCGCCTTTTAAAAATATTTTTTCAAGGCTCAACGCTGGTAGATCACCTTTTCGTGGTGCATTAGGGGGTATCAGATCTACCACCGAATCTTAGTCCGAATTAATTCAAACTAGGGAACATATTCTTTTGTTGTAGTCAAAGGAACATATATTAGTCCTTATTACATTTTATATTTTGTGAAAACCGACAATACTCGGAATGTTCCGAGGCTGAGCTTGGAATAAGGGAAACACGGTAAATCTTTATTTACATGAGTTCTCATTTTCCATTTAATGTTCTATAGTTTGAATTGGTTCGGACTAGGGTTCTGATGCATGGTCAGTATCGGAGTCATTGTTTGTTTTGTTTGCAATGAATTCGGTATTGACTGATAAAGGGGCGCGCCTTTGAAGAGTGCACTCACTCACAAAGGGTATAAATACCGAAAACTTTCAATAAAACTCAATTCATTGCCAACAAAACAAACAATGACAACTGTAACAACACCGAATACTTCATCATTAAATGATTGAGAAATTTTCTCAATAGTGATAAGGTAACTCGACATGCACTAAACAAACGATACGGGATATACTACAATAGATCATATTACTGGTCGCAGTGGTTTATGTCCCGAAAAGAGGAAATAAAGGCTCAACCTCAGATCCTTTAAGGAGCCGATGGTTAATTAATTGGTTCTTTAACAATAGCCAACGGCGTATAATTGCAGGGTTATTACGAGAAGTCTGAAAATAAATCCGCGCCAAATCCGCGCGAGTTCAAAATCAAATCCGCGCCTTCAAATCCAATCCACACACGAATGTTCTATAACTTATCAAGCATCAAATATATAGGATAGGCTTTATCAGTAGGCGAACCTATTTCAAACAAGGGGTAAACAATAACATGCATCACTCATTTTTGGCAGTATGCTACAAATAATAAAAGTAGATTTTTGATTAATTTCCTTCAGAAAAACCCAGCGCTTGGAATAGGGTCTCGGTGGAGCTAAAACCGTTCCCCACAATAAGATTGTTTGCGTTTTTGAGCCAATTAGATGCATTGTTCAAAACAGGAATGTAATTGAAAACTTTAGTGTGAAATAAAACCTGTAAAGAGGGAAACATAAGTCACGATGAGCTAAGTCAAATAAATTGACCGATAACCAACTTAATAAAAAATAAAAGACAAAAACAACCAATGACCCAAGATGTTATCCACGCTGGCCAAGTCCACCCCTGAAGGAGCACAGGACGTTTGAGTGAGTGATGAAAGCACTCGAACACAACCGATATGTAAAGTATGTCAAAGAGAATGATCCATATTTTGTCAATGGTGTATCAAGATAGGTACGTATTTATTTAACATATACGTCATAACATTTAATAGTTTTCAATAGCCTTCATATGAGCTAATTTTTCCCTTTCTGATTGTTCCTTCTGCTGGATGTTATCTTTTTGTTTCAAAAGAACTTTCAGGAATGATATTTCTGGATTATTGGATGTCATAGCTCTGATTTCTTTTTCCATCAAATTAAAAATATCTTCTTTAGCCTTCCCTTTCATTCCTACAACTTCTTCTTGCTTTTTGATCTGGTGCCTTGCTTCCTTCTTTGCTTGTTCCTTATTTTTTTGTGCCTCCACTAATTCAAAATCTTCCTTTTGTTTCTGTTTGGATTTGTAAGATTGCCTCGCAAATTTCGCCTTCAAAATCAAGTCCTTTGAAACAACAAATCTAGTTATATCATTCTCAAAAAAATGCATGCCACTCAAAATATGTTTACGATTATTGAACTGCTGTACACTGAGCCTAGTTCGGTTTTCCGGTAACACATGCTTAGATAGTGAAAATTTTCTTTCGACCTCTGCATTAGAATGAGATACGCAAGTTACAATGTTGAGCAATGTTCTCATTTCAGAGAAACTATCGTCTTGGAATAAAAAATCAAGTTCTTCCAAATCTGTTTCTGATTCAACCGTTTTAGTTGACAACTTGACACTTGCAAGTACTAGTTCTTCGTGAATTTTAGATTTGTCTAATTTAAAATCAATAACATCGACTAAGTGGACGATTTCTTTGATAGAATCCTTATTTATGATCCTTCCAACCTTGAAGTTGCTGACTAGTCTAACAAATTCATTCGGAACATCTTTGGAAAACAAATACGAGACGAAAGCGTTAGTGTGGTCTTTAAAATGCTTATTGAAATGAGATGTTTTAAGTTGATTTCCTGCAGCGTCAAGAATGGATTTGTAAATAATTACATCCGTATCCTTAAGAAAATGTTCTTCCATTAGCATTTTGTTGTTGATGGCTTCCGTTATCTGTTTTGGATTGTAAACTCTTGATATCATAGTGACCAAAAATGCGAGAATCCTATCATAAATATCGAAAAGAATAAACTCATTCGTTTCGAGATACTTAAGCAACTTTTCCGTTTCTCCCGCTGATTCAATCACAAAAAAAACCTGCCCTTTGATATCTGGCAGCAGTAAAATTTTCAAAATTTCTTCTTCATAAAAGCTCCGTTTTGCCAGGCCTTGCAATTTCTTTTTCAAAGAAACTAAGTGGTTGTAGTTTGAAAGAACCACTTCTGCAGCTGGTCCGAGAGTTGCCCACCAGGTTTCAACATGCTTTTGGAAACGTTTAGGCTTGGTTATGAAGCTTTCTTTGAATTCTTCCCACTTCGACGGAACGACAAAGTAATAGTACAGATACTTTGCCAAATCAGAAACAACATATCCAAACTGTTTGATAGCAGCCCTAAAAAAATGAAGGTTATAATACATATCTACTAGCAATCAAATAATAAAATGCTTTCTTAGATTTTTAATAGTATTGAAAGTCCCTGAGTCCATTTAGAATTCTAAGGTATTAAACTTCGTATTTTCAAGAAATAATTCTTCGGTTGGATATTAATCCTCATGGATTTATTCCTGGAAACTTATAGAATTATTCGTTCGAAATTCCTAGGCTGTCTCTTTTGATTTGCTTTGGAGTTCTCATCTTAATTATCATTAAATAATGATCCGAGTTTCTTGGAAATTCTTGAAATTTTACTTGCATTTTTTTGTGTGTTGGCAACACAGCACTCAAATGCGGCAATTTTGACAGCCTGTTTTTTACATTACCCTGACACTGAAAATAAACACGCTCTGGTTTACTCATTTTGTTAATTCATTTAACTCATTCTGCAGGGAAAAAAATCGTGCCCGGATCCGTGAACTGCAGTCATGAATTCGAGTACAAGCAAAAAAAAAACCGTGAACTGACTCACGTAATCACGAGCTAAATCACGTTTTTAGGTAAAAATCCTGAAAACGTGAACTAGTTCACGGTCCGTTTTCATTTTCGTGAACGCTTTTGTTTCTGTGTGGGTATATCAATATGATGTTGAACGAATCCGCGCCAAATCCGCGCCAGAACGAATTTTATGAACAAATCCGCGCCAAATCCGCGAAAATCGCGAAATCCGCTTACGTTGTCATGAACACTCGTGACTTTGGAGGGGTATGGAAAGGGGGGGGGGGTGCATGGCAGCGTGTGCCCCCATATTGGCATGGAGTCCTATATCCAATCCAAATTTAATTATATATTATATTCATATGTGTTTCCTTCATAGCGATTATGCTCCTTCCTGTCCGACGCTTTATTTTGGTTTGTATCTATACTTAAATAAGCTCTTTACCTAGCAGCTACCTTTTAACAAAATTTAAAAAAAACACATATTTACCATTAAACCATACGTTAGGTACTTATATGACGTCTCGAAGTTAGTGATGTTCGGGAAAACCGGACGTTTTCCAGAAAAACAGGCAACCCTGATTATTTTAATTTTTTTTTGTTCATATATCCATGAACCCTACGCGAGGACAAAGTTTCGTAACAATCTGAGACCCTGCAACCCAATCTGTACAATAATTTAAAAAAATCCCCAAAAGAATTTCAGAGGAATGCTAATAAAAACTCAAGAGCTTGTAATATTGCTTAAGAAAGTTTAAAAAAAATTCAAGCTACACTTTCATAGGGTTGTTCGAAATGGTGAAATCGATGCGTAGAAATATTTCCGAGAAATTGGTGCAAAATTTTTGAAAATATTAACGCTTAAAACCTTACCACTTTTCGTGACGATCGCAATTCGTTTTTTTTTTAATTGTACCTCAGTATAGAAAACAAGTATAAAAGACGTATTTATGGTGCTTAGGGTATTTAAAACATTCTTAAACAGTATTTGAAGCTCTTGTCGTCTGAAGGCACATTTAACCTAATTAAAATTAGGTTATTATTTGTACGTGCTCGAAAGACTTCTTTGGATATATACGGAATACTACAATTCAAATAATGCTATTATTTCTATCCTGACTCAACGATGTAGTTAGTTATCTAAAGCCGTACTTGGACGATCTTATTATATTTTATCAAAAATGTTTCTATTCAGAAACGGCTGAGGACCCGACGTGAGGTTATTTGCAACGCACAAGCAGACAAAAATTTCCTAACGGTCTTTGTACCCTTCTTTTGGTGTAGGAAGGGTGAAAAGCTATATATGACAAAGGGAGTCATTTTCAAGGTTTGCCTAGGGCGTTGCCAACCATCACTACGCCTCTGTTCAGGATAGTTCACACGAATTCTACACCAAATTGAGGAGCTCTATGGAATGAGTGCAACGTAACACCATTAGATGATTTCAATTCAAAAGAAAACTTACAAAGGAATACTTAAAAGCGATTCGGAAGGTTTCTACAAGAGCTTCGAATACTGCTTAAGACGATCCAACATACCTAAAGAATAAACTCTGTATATTGACGTTTTGAAGACACATTGTCTGAACTTCTAAATTGTCTTCTGGATAACTTCTGTGTAACGTTCACGTTGCTTTGTGTACAACCTCAAAAGACTTCTTTCAACAAACAAAGATGACTTTATTCTATCCATTTATACTGTTATAACCTTCAAGGTAACTCGACGATGTGTTTGTTATATAAAGCGGTACCTAGACGATTGTAATGTTTGATCAAAAACGCTTCTAATTTCTCCTTGAGGTCTCTATTCCACCCAATTCCTACAATTGAAAAATCTTGCTAGAGTAGGTGAACTGGTAAATCCAGCAAAACGCTCCAACGTTCCTAGACACCAATGTAAGCTGCAAATCCAATTACCTTGAGAACCACACCACGGCAATCGTTCATTCTTGATCGTGTCGGTGCGCTTCAATGGATTGGAAGGAAATGAATGTCATCGTCAAATTGGCACAACACCGTGTTATCAAGCCCCGCCGCCCCCTGCCAGGCATAGGAAACGATAGTGCACCTCCCGAAACGGGTCTAGTGCGTGAGGTTTCCGATAGCGATTCAATTATGACACTGAACACACTTTTTTATGCAGCATAATTCATGTCAAATGCAAATGACTTATTCCGTACAGTTGAGCTAATTACCAGACGTTATTAACCCAACGCCCACGGTTGTGGAGTACCAGTTCGGTAGTGAAGTCTAAAGCGACAAGTAATGATTCCCTGGATAGTTTCTGTATTGCTGCTAGCTGGTTCGGCTAGGTCTGCCCCATCGGAAGAATCCCGCATCATCAATGGAAAGGACGCGGAGCTTGGCCAGTTTCCGTATCAGGCGCTGTTGAAGATCGAAACGCCAAACGGTCGAGCATTGTGTGGTGGAAGTGTCGTAAACGAAGAATGGATCCTAACGGCTGGACATTGTGTACAGGACGCTTCCTCGTTCGAAGTCACCATGGGAGCCATTAACCTCAAAAGCACAGAAGACGACGGACGGGTGGTGATGAATGCTACCGAATATATCCAGCATGAAGAATACAGTGGACAGAATGCCTCGAATGACATCGCCGTCATTCGCCTCCCGCAAAGAGTGCAGTTTAGCAATCGTATTCAAGCGGTTCAGCTTCCCACGGGACACGATGACTACAACCGACGGATGGCCACGGTTAGCGGCTGGGGTAAGACGAGGGACATGGGCGGAGTAGCTCAGCGGTTGCAGTACGCTACAATTCAAGTGATTCGCAACAACGAATGCAGATTGGTCTATCCGGGTTCGATCCAGCCGACTACTTTGTGCTGCCGCGGCGATCAGCAATCTACCTGCAATGGGGACTCCGGTGGTCCATTGGTTTTGGAGGACGACAAGACGCTGATTGGTGTGGTCAGTTTTGGCCACGTGATCGGCTGCGAGAAGAAACTGCCAGTGGCGTTCGCTCGAGTGACGGAGTTTGCCGATTGGATTCGCGAGAAAACCGGCATGTCTGCGGCGGAAGGTGGTGACGCACAGTAGGAACACCCGGAAACCGGAAAGGACTTTTCTCATATCTTCTTGACTAAGCGATCGGTTAGGTCGTGTTTATTAGTAGTAGTTTTTTTTAAATCTGTTTTTATAGGCTTTATAGGCGATTTTCTTTAGAAGTATATATAATATATCATCTTAGAGGCTATACACAGTATCTTCTCCTATTGCCTAGTATTTACAGCCCTATTGAAGTAAAGTAAGACTATGAAAGGTGAACGACTTTCATCGTCGAACTTGTCGCTTTGAGGATAGAAAAAATCAACACGATTGTTTCAACTTTTCGCATTGGAAAGCAGTTAATTTTTTTCTTCTTTTTTGCTTCGGAAGGGGTTTCCAAATTTTCAATTTTTGCAACCGATATAAACGACATTTTTCTTACAACAAACTTTAACAATTTAGACGTTATTTTGTAGATCTCGAGGTAGTGTACATTTTTTTCCTTATTTCTTTTTCAACTTTTCCTAACAAAACAGAAACACCAAAACGGAAATTCGGTGAAATTTAAGGAAGAGGGGTGAAAATCGCTGTAGGATGATTCGGCGTGGAAGCGTCATTGATTGCTTGATTCTTAAGTAAACATTGTGTAGTCTGATTATGTGCAAATTTTCCAAGCATTGTTTCACTGCTGGACCGAACGGTGGTAAATTTGTGAAAGTTCGAGTATAATAAATGCATTTTTTGTCAACAGCTGAAATGTTTTTGTGGATTTTAGCCGGTTTCAGGCTGAAGTACGCGTATCTGCCCTGTTTTGAACTTAGCAATAATTTACCGGATGGGTTTAGTAACAATCTTGTCTTTTAAATATATTTTTTTTCGAAAGCCGTGCATACGTTTTGATGATAAACTTAAGAAGACACTGGCTGATCTTTCCCTCAGCTAAAATCTCTGCACAAAACAAGTCAGTCTTGCCTGCTTGACGGAAATATCAATCAAGTCTGTTATCGATTATTTAGACGCAGTTAAATTTGTTTGCCAACAACACATTTCTGACCAATGAAGAAGTAGGCGGTGCAAACCATCTTAGAGCTGGAGGACATGTGGAGAGCGGTGAAATCGAAAAGAAATGCGTAAGTACAAAACGGTTAATGCTGCACAGGATCGTTGAGCGAAAACAAAAATCATTTTGCTATTGAAGAATCCAAGTAAAGCTAAAGTGAGGTTAAGGCATCGTAGTATCTAAAACTGAAATAGATAATAATTTTCTGGCTATGTTTTCAAATTGCATGGAATTGCTCAGTAAGGTCATTATCGTCGATTTTCTTAACTTTTTATCACCAATTAATTAACTTAGACAGCTCGAAAAACCATCTTAAGGACATACGGGATCAAGTCCCTATCACTTCGAAGTTTTCTTAGCACAAACCTCAAATACTATTAGAACTTCAGGCGTGAAATTTTCAAGAATCATTTGCTCCATTGGAGCATCTATTGGTTAGCAATTTGAGCGTTGTTTGTTTTGTTTTGTTTGTAATTTTTAGCATAAAAAATCTTGATAATAAACCTAACCTATAAATTAGATGGAAAAATAACTCCCTCCTTACTTTTCTGTTACCTGTATTCCTCCATTAGACCATGTAAATTGTGTGCGCGTCAAAGATGCACTGACAGTGAGGGATGATTGGATGAAGTTGGATCGTGCATTCAAAGCTACAGGATTGACACACACAGAGTAGGATTTCTGCATTCTGTGTTAGCGTACACATGACTAATCACCGTAACCTGCCGGAAAAGGTGACACTAGCGACACTGCGTCATCCTGCGTCTATTTTCTGAAGGCCAAGAAGGATGTGTTCGAGGCGTTCGAAGAGTTCAAGGCGTACTCCGAAACTCAGACTGGGACGAAGCTGAAGTGTCTGCGAACCGATAACGGCGGCGAATATACCGGTGCGCAATTAGAGGACTTTCTCAAGACGAATGGTATTCGTCACGAGACGACCGTGCCTCACAATCCTGAGCAAAATGGGTTAGCTGAGCGCATGAACCGGTCGATTCAGGAGCGAGCGAGAAGTCTGATGTTTGACGGCAAGTTGGACAAACAAGCAGTTGGCAAGTTGGACGTTCACTTAACCAACCGGTCACCGACGAATGGCATCTCCGTCACCCCCTTTCGTCGCGAAAGAAGAGCGATGGCTTACATGCCAAAGGTGAAGTGGGACCCAAGTCAGAGCCGTGTATCCTGCTTGGCTACTCGGAGTGCTCCAAAGCCTATCGAATCTTCAAGAAGAACAATCAAGTTTTCGAAAGTCGGGATGCGGTAATACTGGATAAGCGTCAGGTACGATGGTTTTTACGAGAGTTGATCAGCAAGAGATCATGGATGGCGGTCAACAGGTCACCGTGGTCAACAAGTCACAGGCCGTTGCTGACTTTGACGTAGATATCAGACGCGCAGAGAGGAAGAATGACAGTACGACGACGTCGGCGGACAGTGTGCTACGTGACAGTGAACACGTGGCTTCCAATTTTCAGTCAGCAAATATCCTGACCAAGGCGTTACCTGGACCCAAGCTGCAAAAAGACAAGAAGTTATTAGGTGTTATACAAATACTCACACATAGTAAGCATTGGATTTGTATCCCCTCAATAAATCATTCTTTGTTAGTCACTACACTTTTCATTCTATCAGAAACAGTACTTGGTATCGATTATTTTCAACTTCTGTGAGCTCCTTTCCGCCGATGCAAGTACGATGCAACTCTGGTTGTCTTCGTTCACCACGATAAGACATACCAGATGTTCACCCATCTCGTCCATCAATTCCGCTTCAGTACCGGAGAGGGACACGCACGGCTGCTTTGTCATTGCCCAGAGGCAACCGAACTTGAAGATGTAACCAGTGTTGGACTTCCTGTTGACAACTTCATTAGCGCAATCTGCGTCCACAAAGCACTTCAGATGAAGATAACTGCTGCCACCGAGATGTAGCTCATAATCTGTCGTCGCTTTCAGGTAACGAAGCACACGAAGCACACAAAGCTCCGTTCCAATCCGCCATTGAAGGTTTGGTAACCCGCCGTCCTAGAATGGATGTCGAGAACGGAATGTCGGGGCGGGTGCTAATAGCGATGTTTAACAAAGCTCCAACTAAACTTTGGTACCATGTGCCTAGTAGTCACTATCCACGCTGAACCGTTTTACAAGCTTCATTGCATACTACTTCTGATTCAGAATGAAATGATCAGCCGCCTGCCGTACGTGAATTCTCAGGAGAATAAAACTGTCACCGAGTACCGGGACCCTGAATGACTAGCTCAAGGGTTCGACCAGTTCTTGATACTCCTGTTCCGTTTTGTAATTTCTATTATTCAAAGGTATCAATGTGTTCTTGAAGGAAATGGCAGTTGGCTATTGAGCGGATACGCGGAAATATTTTTAGGTTGTCGGTAAACGACAGTCGTGGTCCTCCAATAACAAGATGTACGTCGTTGAAGTAGAGAAGAGCGGTCCCAGATGGCTGTATTGCGGTATGCCAGATGTGGCGCAGAAACCTGTTGATCGGACGTCGTTTAATGCAGCTGTCAGTTGACGCCCTGTAAGATATGATCGAAACCGATCTTAAGAGATTAACACCAACTTCTAGCCTGTCAAGTTTAGCAATCGCAATATCGTGGTTCAGCTTGTCGAAAGCTGCCGTTAAATCTGTGCACTAGGTTGCCTGAAACGTCCCTTTAGGTCGATACAGCGAGTCCAGCGATTTTCTAATTTTTTTATCCCATCCCTTCGGAAGTCCTTGAAAATAGCCATCGGTTTTATAAGCTCATCATTTGAGAAAAATCGCTTACCGGTGAGCCATCTCTTCAGATTTAGGAGCAAATAGAAGTCACTGGGGTCTGAAGTCTGGCGAATACGGTGGATTGGGAACCAATTGATACCGAATTTCATTCAATTTTGCTTGAACAATAGAGGATGAATGAGCAGGCGCATTGTCGTGATGATACAGCACACGTTTTCTCTGCAAATGCGGCCATTTTTTCTGGACATCATCCTTCAAACGATCCAATAAAGCTACATAGAATGCGCCTGTTATGGTTTTACCTTTTTCAAGATAGTCGATGCATATTACACCTTGCGCATCTCAAAACACGAAGGCCATAATCTGTCCCGCCGATTGTTGCGTTTTCGGGCCCTTCGGAGCACTTTCACCCGGTGAAACCCACTGTTTTGTCTGCTGCGATGAATCCGGTGTGTAGTAATGGATCCAAGTTTCATCCATGGTTATGAATCGGCGCACAAACTCCTTCGGACAGCGTGTAAACTTGCTCAAATTCTCCTGTGAGGTTGTAACACGAATGCGTTTTTGGTCCATTGTAAGCCAATGCGGCACTCATCGCGCGCAGAGCTTCTTCATACCCAAAACGGAATGCATGATGTTGCCAACTCGTTCTATTGGAATGCCTAAAGCCTTACCTAGCTCTCTCAATTTCACTTTTAGATCCTCCAATCGGTCAAGGATTTTATCGACGTTCTCTGTTATAGTGACACAACGAAAATCAGCAAACCACTTATGAATCGTTTGAATCGACGGAGTAGAGTCTGGAAATAATTAATCCAGCTTGACTTTGGTTTCGGCAGCCGTTTTCTTGTGTAGAAAATAGTATTTTATCAAAACTCGAAACTCAGATTTTTCCATTTAAAAAAAAAACTTGCTGATAGGCCTCTTATCACTGTTGTCACTAATGAATGCGTGGACAGAAATGGCTGAAATTTTGACAGCCGTCATTCAAGGAGCGAAACTCATAGAAGATGGTTCACATTGGCGATTTCCAACGCCATCTGTAGGAAATTAAAGGGACTTTTCAGGCAGCCTACACACTTACATTTTTTACAGAAATCTGTAAAGTTTTACCGTATTCTCAACAGCTGAACGTTCGATAATTCGATTTAACGGATTTCGGTAAAATATTACAGTTTTCTGTAAAAAATATACCGGATTTCGGTAAAATTTTACCGAAATCCGTTAAATCGGATTACCGAACGTTAAGCTGTTGAGAATCGGTAAAACTTAACAGATTTCTGTAGAAAAAATCTAAGTGTGTAGTAGATCACGTCCGTTTAGCATCGAGCAATCATACTTATTCACGTCCCGTTTGCTTCCTTTTTAAAATACCGGAAACATGTCTGGCGTTTTCCAGAAAAAATAAAATATGCCACTAGAAAGGGACAGCTGGAGTATCTGATGAAGTTGATCCAGAAGATAGGCCATATTCTGTTTAAGAAACGATGTTTTAAATGTACGAAATCGTTTCAAAATCCACATCAACAAGGCTGAGTGTTTGATTTGCCAAGGGAACATTGCTGGCGGCAGCGTTAATGGAATGAACGGGAAGTCACTCGTCTTCAAACACACTAGCAAATTTTGCCGAGAACAGATCGCAAACTTCCTAGTCAGTGCCAACGGTTTCGCCATTAAAGACCATGGATGATGGTAAGCCTACTTCCTTGCATTGTTGAATTAAGATAGCTTCTAAAATGATTTCGGGTGTGATTTAAGTCCCCGTTAAACCCCACTCCGATGGCGTTGAAAAAGCACACGACTTAGTCGTTTGTATACGTCGTTGTTTCTGCTCTAATGGCGTTTAAGCGACAGTGTGCGGTGTTCCGTGAATCTCGCGTTTTGGTTCGTTTAAGCGCACGAAAACCGTTAGTGATCCAAGAGACCCGAGATTCAGTCTGCACGATCGCGACGTGCCTGTCAATGACATAAGCAAAGTTTGAGCGGCGATATTAACGTAGGTTGGATCAAGAACGCTCTACCAATCCAAATTAGACGGCACCTCACCAATAATATACGATAGTCAGCTCTGGCATTTGAAACTACTTCATTTGGGACGCTCTTGAACAGGACATCGTAAAGCGTGAACTAATGTCAGCACTGATCAACGTAGCACAAACCTTAAATACTATTACGACTTCAGGCGTGACATTTTCAAAAATCGTTTGCTCCACTGAAGTTAGCAAATTCAGGGTTGTCTGCTTTGTTTTGTTTGCTGATTTTTAGTCTCAAAAATCGGGAAGTGATAATTGACCATACCTATAAATCATATAGAAAAAGGACTCCCTTCCAGTTTCACCTTGAAGTATGACTAAATAAGCTGCGTTTCATCAGTAATATTGCCTGTTCTTAAGCAAAAATGTTACTGAAGTACTGGCAAATCTTCATAAGTTTTTTTTTCCTTTATTATCGAGATTTTCAGCCCTGGGCTGGTTCATTTTCCGTCGTCATCAATCAAATACCTTTTGGGTATTTTCGAACTCGCGACTTTGGCGTGAGAGGTATGGATCAAAAAACAAGACAGCTCTTCATCTTGAGTAATTTCAGAGTTGCTTTTGAGGCACCTCGAGTAACTCACGTTACTAGTAGACGAGATCACTTCTAGAGAAAATCGTCAAAAGGTCGAAAGTAACATTTGTAAATAATGACTTAAAACTTAAATTTCCTGGAAATTCCAGGTTGCTAACATCTACATCCACTACCAACGGGAAGGTAATAATTCCTTGTATCTATTTCTGGTGCTATTTGGTTCGTGGGAGCGAGCAGATCCCAGAAAAATACGCTAGAAGTCATTGTTTACAAATGTTACTTTCGACCTTTTGACTATTTTGTCTAGACTTTCTCTTTTCCGCATCGATTTTTCCACAATAACATTGGGATCGAGAACCGACCAGCTACTGTCACAACTTGTATTCAGCTATCTATGCAAATTCTGTTCACCAAGTTCACCAAGTTTGATGCTGCGGTTGGAGATTAGATTGAGTTCTTCTTACCATCAAAATGGATGTAATTGTATGATTTACTTCACTATCTTATCAACATACTCCCAAATATAACTATTTCCTATAGGATGATTTCTGGGATAAGATCCAAAATGAAATTTGTATTAATCCATACTTGGACGAGGATTTCCTACAGTCAGAAACAGAACTACCTGAAGAACCTGAAATTATCACAGTTGAAACTATTGAAACGGAAACTGTTAATCAATTTCCAAACTGTAGCAGCCTGAACCTTAAAAACAGCACAGTTAGAAGCAAATACTTATTCAAAATACTAAATTTAAATGGCCAATGACAGAAGGCAGGTATTGATTGTTAAATGATAGATTCACGCAGAGAATTTATATGATATATTAAAATTTTAAAAATCTCACCCCTACACCCTGGGTGCTATTTTTATAGAAACTCCCTTTTGTTTTCTGCAAATTATGCACAATTGTTTTTTTATTCCCGAATAGAAAAAAACACAGTCTTTTTTACCGCCTATTTCTGCTGTTTCCATCTTTACAAATGGATCTCGATGTTCGCGGGTATTTAACTTAGTGACGTTTAACGCAGTTCTTTTGTCTCATCGTCGTGTCGATACCACCTGTGCATCGAACGAAAGCTCATAAACTAAGTTGAACAGGATTTGCAGGAACAACCTCATCCTTATCCAACACTTGGCCAACGTTCCTTCATAACTTGTTCCAACGGTGCTCACTATCCGTCAGCGATTCCCCTAGGGTTAAAGTCCCGTTAAAAATAATAAAGAAGAAGAAGTCAGCGGTTTTTTGCCTTCTTTGTTTACAAATAAAACAGTCGATAGGAGGTGTAACAAATGGGAGTAACAAAAAGCAAAAAAATTGATGAACATCGATTAAATTTCGGGGCAAATCGAGTTACTCGCGAGTAACACGGTGCTTGAAAGTAACTCAGAGTAAGCCTGTCTCACCCCTTGGTATGGATGTCAACCATTACGCCGGGGTCGCCCCCTGAAAAGAGTGTATTCATTTTTTGTTGCTGCCTTATACTTTCATAGTTGACTTACTCCAAATTCACGATTAACCGAGAAAGACTTGTTTTGATTCTGCGCTTTTTTTCTCTCTAATACACACCATTTTTGATATTTAGTTTCGAATATGACTATGTAAATGACAAACGAGTCTAAATGAGTCTTAGGGCGTGGTTGCAATCAGGTACGCATATCTCGAATATTCTGTTTTGTAATTTTTATCCACAAACTTAACCTCCAAATTTACCAACCATTCGTTTGCACACCCTCTTGTAACATAACATAATTCGTGTTTGTTATTGCTTTCAACTCTAGGCTACACCTATAAAACCATAAAATTCGCTGCAAAAATAGTGGAATTGGGATAGAACGGGTCTAGGGAATAACCGAACGTCTTACTGTGTATAATATATTATATTTTCCGTCGAGAGCTCAGTTCAGGTATTGAAATCGCGTAATCTAAAAAAGTACATGTATAACCAATAAAAAAAATCCAACTGTTGTATCCATGGAAACTGGCAGAGCGCGGAAAACTAAACAATAAATAATCTCTAAACTCTTCTCACTTTTACCTCCCTTATAGTATCTCTATGAAGTTGTTAGGATTGCTACTACTACTTTGTTTCAGCGTTTGCACCTCCTTCTCGAGCTTGTCCACCCGGGCCCGGTACTCTTCGTTCTGTTTCTGCGACAGTTCGAACTGTTTCCGCAGATCGTCCACCTGCTTTTTCTGTTCGAGAAAATGTCGCTCCAGTTCGCCGAGAGTCATTGCCAAACCGGTACTACTACTACCGCTACCATTGCTGCCGACACCGCCCAGAGCGGAGTTGTTGGAAGAATTGAAATTCGAATTGCTACTTACCACCCGCTGCTGCTGACTCACCGACGAAATAGGAACTATGCCGGTGCTTTGTCGCGAACCGGTCACACTACTACTGCCCTCCACCGATACCACCGTGTCCTGGGGTATCTTGCGGGCAATTTCGAGATTATTTCCATTCCGGTGGACGTCCGAGCCGTTTTACACCGTCGGCCGAGGTGATGATGTGTCTGTTCTGGTTATTGTTGATGATGCTGCTACCGCTGTTGTTACTACTAGCGAAGCTACTGACAGAACTAAACTTTGAGATAACGTTTTCGCCCGCACTGGGCATACTTCCGGTGAGCCGGTTTTTCGTCATGACTATCTTCTTGATTTGTTTCGTGCCAGACGAGCTGAAGGTGCCGGTCGATCGATGCAACATCTGGGGTGTTCTGCAAGAAATAAACATTCGTGAAAGGTAGTTTCCTTAAAATTTGATGGAGAAAACAACTCACCTCATCACACCGGACGGTTGCACCGTTTTCCTATAGTCCCCGGGGGAAATCTTCTTTATCCCGCTGACCTCACCTCCGCAAATCTGCTTAAACTCTTCCGCCGATAGTATCTTGATAACCTTATTAGTCTTGATGGTGCCACCTCCTCCCGCGTGGCTGTGCCCGAGAGGCGGCCGGTGCAACCCATGATGTTGCTGCTGCTGCTGTGAAACCACGTACGGCGAAGTCTTTTTGATAATCTTAATCGTCTTTTTCGTCGTTGTCGGGGGCATCGTCGAAGGCACTGAAGTCGCGGTACCTCCCACGTTACCAGATTGCACCCTTGTCTCGTTGAGAGCAAACTTCCCCGCCTCCGAGAGGACAATCTTCCTCCCACTCTGGATGGCCGAGGTGATCAAACTGCTGCCGGAATCGTCCGATGGAATCATCGCTATTCCATGCTCCTTCAGCATCTGGAGCGTGTTGGAGTCCAGATTCTTCGGATCCTGTTCGGTGTTCTGCTCTAAATTGATAATGGCATCGCTAAGACTGTCCTCTTTCTCTATGAGATTGTCAGTATCGTTGGAATCGAGCTGTTCCAGCCCTCCCCGCGGAATGGAAGACATATTTGAGATACTACCATCGTTGCTAAGATCCATCGTTATGTTGTCCTCCCCATCGTCCATTGCCGTGCTGTTACGATCTTTGTGTTGCTGGAGTTCGTACATCAAATTGTCCGTCGCTTCTTGAATCTACGAAAGGAATCATTAACCATCTACTTAAAAACAATGGTTGAAGAGGTAGACAACCGACCTGTTCTCGACTCGCAGCCCGCATTTGGTTGGCCAGCAGCAATATCCGCGTCAAATCCATCAACCCGGCTTCGGTCGCAATACTGATGGGGGTTTTTCCGAACTTAGAGACGGCATTCGGATCGGATCCATGCTGTAAAAGCATCTCCACGATCTTGTCATGCCGCTTCTCAACCGCCCAGTGAAGGGCAGTCATTTTGAGCTGTAAATTGAAGAAATTGATATTCAACGACATATTCCCGAAAATCCCATAGCCAACTCACCATATCCTTCGCGTCGACCTCACATTTGCTGTTCAACAGCAGCTCCACGATCTCGACATTGCCCTGGTAGACGGCGAAATGAAGTGGCGTTCGGTCGACCTTTGTTTTGCTATCCTTACTGATTCCGGCGCGCAGAAGAACCTTGCACGTCTCCACGTGGTTGTAGCGCGCTGCTAAATGCAATGGGGATGTCCCCAACTGAAACGACAAGCGAAAAACAAAATACCAAATCGTTGTCCAGTATCCAGTGCCATTCGGTTTGATATTACC
>JASCZW010009721.1:0-40689 GCA_034211315.2 Aedes japonicus | reverse complement strand
AGTGGCAACAACTGTCGGAGGATTGTCGCTTCTCGCTCTTGGAGTATATTCTGCCAAAGGTGCCACAGGTGTCACTGCTCGTTTTGTGGAGGCAAGAATTGGAAAGCCTTCGTTGGTGAATGAAACATCCCGGTTCTCGCTCTTGGATGCCGTCCGTCATCCAATAAAGACGTTTAACCGCTTCAAGACTAAACCAACCGATGCTCTACAGGGCGTTGTTCTTCAACCGAAGCTGGAGGAACGTCTCAGAGATATCGCCATTGCAACGAAGAATACCAAAACTAACAATGGTCTTTTCCGTAACATCCTTTTCCACGGCCCTCCCGGAACGGGTAAAACCATGTTTGCCAAGAAGCTTGCTACTCATTCGGGTATGGATTATGCCATCATGACTGGAGGTGATGTGGGTCCTATGGGTCGTGATGCTGTAACTGCCATCCACAAAGTATTCGATTGGGCAAACACAAGTCGCCGTGGGTTGTTGCTCTTCATCGACGAAGCGGATGCCTTCTTGAGAAAACGATCATCTGAGCAAATTTCTGAGGAGCTGCGATCTGCTTTGAATGCTTTCCTCTACAGGACTGGTGAGCAGAATCCACGGTTCATGTTGGTCCTTGCATCGAATACACCGGAACAATTTGATTATGCCATCAACGATCGTCTGGATGAGATGGTAGAGTTCGTTCTGCCCGGAATTGAGGAACGTGAACGGTTGATTCGGTTGTACTTTGACAAATTTGTGCTGCAACCGGCTTCCGAGGAAAGAAGTGAGTGCTTGCATTTAATGTTCGCGAAGTTTTTGTTTTATTTAATCGATAATTATCTTATTTCAGACGTTTTAAGGTAGAGCAATGGGACTACAGTGCTGTGTGTAGTAAAATGGCTGAATTGTGCGAAGGAATGTCCGGTCGAGAGATTTCCAAACTGGGTGTCTCATGGCAAGCTGCATGTTATGCCTCGGAACAAGGTGTACTCACCGAAAAGATGGTTCTGGACCGATGCGAAGCTGCCGTCCGACAACATAGGCAGAAGGTACAGTTTTCAATGAACATTGTTATCACAACCGAGGTGCCAAATAACCATTTTTTCATTACTTTCAGATGGCGTGGTTGTCGGAACACGAGAAATTAGATCACAAATCTATAACTGGTGGAAAGGGTTTTATAATGTAACGATAAGGTAAATGACAGATTTTTTCCTGGGTAGAGTTTAATTATCGGAATACTAGCTCCAGTATATCTTAGAGATTGTTTTTCAATTCAATGAGCTGGCCTCATTTTAGTCGGAAGTTGCCGGAAGTCATTCTTTTCATAACTGAGTTTGTTGTTGTATTCAGCTTCACTAGCGTGATTTCCTGCACCTTCTCCTAATGGAGCAACCGACCAGTTTGATTGGAACGAGTTATACTTATATATTTTTCAAAGTTAAAGAGATCGAATGCAAGGTAAGGCCGTTCATCTCAGGGAAATTTATATTAAACTTCTTAGAACGGCCATGGCCAAACCTTGCAATAATGATCACGGACAAAACGAAACATTCAAATGCATTTAGGCTACACTCGTGCGTAATCCCTACTCGAATGTGTTCAACTACGGCAGTTAACGTTTGCTTCTGCTATCACTTATCACTTTGTAACAGAGCTAAGCATTTTAAGAACTAATTTCCGTATCATGGGGGATTAAATTATCGGCTTGAAAAGTATAGTTCCGAACCATGTGGCGGATATGTAATTCGTTGAAGATCCGAAAAGTTATATAAATCAAAGACGTTAAGCAGTAATACAGTGGTTTGTGTTTTCTGTTGAGGAAATTTGAGAAATACCATTTTATGATTCAAGTGTAAAATCAATTCGTACTTACAAAAATTTCGCGATGCAAATTAATTCTTTAACTATTGTTTAGTTGTTTAATCGTTAACGTTGTTACTTTTTTGATAGTCCGTTTATTTATGAGGCTCAGATGTGTGTGGAGCCGATATTAAAATTATTAATAATGATTTGCTTTACGATGTTATTAAGGGTTAATGGGTCACATTATCGTTTGGAAGGGACTAGGCAGATAACTTATCTAAGTTAGAAATTGCAGCTCATGGATGCGGTTGCCATCAAGTCTTTTATTTTTATTTATTTCACAACATCTTCGACACAAAAGTCGCACAGACTGGTTAATCGACACTCTTAAGTCTAAATTTAAAAACTACTTTGCTAACATTAAAATCGAAACAGTCACACACTTCATTGAAACGCCTAATAATCTAATCTAATCTAATATAATCTCACACTAACGCAGCCAATTCTTGAAAGCATCCTGGAAAATGATGGTTTCTGTAATATATCATTTTTCTTGTCATCGGCCAGGCCAACTGCGTAGTATGTGCCGCAGAGAGGATTCAAGAAATAGAGCGATTCCAGAAAGATCTAGAATCGCTCTGCTACTTTGAATCAAGGGAAGGAAGAAAGCGTGGACCTCCCGTACCAAACGCATGTAAACTTAAATAATGTGATAATTTGTACTTTATCGTTGGGAGCATAGATGCTAGAAAGATTAGTTTATGCTCCTTTTGCCTGCGGATGAACTTTTGGCATTTGAACCAAAAGCCTGGCAATAATTGCCAAGGTTATAGCGCCTTATCTCGCTCAATAGGGGTAGGTGGACTAAAACTTGCGAAGATGGATAAATGCGAAGCTGAAAATAGCATAAAAATATTGTGAAGGGATGTTATAATATAAAATGAGAATAACATGGGTACTGTCTGCATGTCTTCCGATTGTGGTCCTGCTGCAATTGTAGATGGACTTGCATTATCATTGCCATGAAGGAAAAATATTTAAATTTTCATACAGTAATCGGGAATTCCATGGATGATCCAAAATTATATACCGTATAAAAAATACTTACATTTTTCATTGTAGGAGTAAGATTTCAGCATGCTATCTTACCGTGGTCGCGCTGCCTACATTGCGTTGGTGGGACTGCCTCCTAAGGTATAGCTGACGAGATACAGCGTTTCTTACTCAGCCGCTGGTGGACAGACCTCCTTGGGCTCGACACGCACCTCCTCAATCCAGCTGAAGTCAGAAGGACAACAGTGCCCAGGCTACACTATCAGTTTAGTACGCAAACCTTAGCTGGCGGTCTTTGTCATCTCTTGACCCGTGGAAGCATGAGCTAGGAATTTGTGAGGACCAGAGCTTTGTTGCGAGGACGTACGCTCCATCACAGTTGTCAACTCACCATTTTGCAGCCTCTGGACTCTCTTAATGCAAGCTATATGGACGGCATGATACGGAGCCCAAACCTGCACTCCATATTCAAGTGCACTGCGAACTAAAGCACAGAACAGGGCCTTCAGCGCATGCCCGTCGATGAAATAGGCTTTATTCCGGCGTAGGAAACCTAGCATCGCATTGGCTTTCGTTCGTTAAAGCGAAGTTTACTATTAAGTATGACGCCAAGATCCTTGATCGACGTGACTCTTTCTAATGGCAAGTTGTTCAGCCCGTAGTCAAAAGTTACAGTAGTCCGACATCGAGTGAACATCATTGCTTTACATTTCGCCGCATTCATTTGCATTCCGGTCATTTCGCACCAAGTTGAAACACGTTCAATATCAGCTTGCAGTGCACCGCAATCCACAAGCGACTTAATCACGCGAAACAGCTTTAAGTCATCTGCATAGATCAGTTACCCAGACTTGAGGCTATCGCACATATCATTTATAAAGAGGACGAGTATCAGAGGACGCCGGAAGGAATATCAAATACATTCGACCTAGCATCGTGCACTTTGACAAAACCTTTGCGCGCAGACAGATATGATTTCAGCCATTGAATGATCCTAGAAGGTAGTCCCAGGCGGTTCAGTTTTTCAATTGCCAATACCAGCTTTTGAGAAGTCAACGTAGATTGCGTCAACTCGACACCGCTTGTCCAGCTCATTGATCACACTGCACAGTGGTCCAGTAAGCTACTTTAGGCGGACATGAGGTTTTCAATGGAAATTTGTGGTATTAGAGCTTTGGTTACTTCTGAGAACTTGTTGCAAACTTATTGTACTACAATTTGTATGAAATTATTTTTTCTTGCATTAAACGCAAGAGTGGCGTATACTCTAACTTTTTTATGGGTCAATCTCATGAGATGATATGTTCAGCAAAGTTGTAGAAATTGTTGTTATAAAAAACTTTGTAGAACATATTTTTTGTCTAGCTTCAAAGCCTACTGCGATAATTCCGAATTTTAGTAAATATTCGTTTTTCGACAAAAAGTCATTCATTTTTAACTTTTACCAGTTTGCTATGTTGTACAAAGTTGTTTGTTTAGACATTTGCTACAATTTTGCTGAATACACCATAGTTGTATTTCTTCTTGTTTTCATTTTATAGTAAACTTTCAGTTGAATTTACGCCATACTGTAGGCCTTACAACATGAAATGGAGCACCTGAAAAAAATGTGGCACACCATGACTTGATTCAACCTTAGAGTACGTTTAAGGAGAATTTGGGAGAGATGATATTTTCTATCTTTTTTAAAGCTACTTTCTAAAACATACAGTTTTCAATAATAACATACATCAGGAGCTCAAATAGAATCAAAACACACAGAAATCATGGCTATCTCTGTTCAGTATATGACAATTTCCACGTGTTTTCATGAAAAACGCTTATTAGGATATTAGTTAATTTTTATTAAGTTTCGAGCTTCTTCAGGTAAATCAAACTGTGTCTCACCACGAGTTGTACGTCTGTTGATAAGTGAGATTACGGGATCGGACGTGAGAAGAAGCCGTACAATAAGTTTGCAACAAGTTCTCAGAAGTAACCAAAGCTCTAATACCACAAATTTCCATTGAAAACCTCATGTCCGCCTAAAGTAGCTTACTGGACCACTGTGCACTGTGGGTGTATGTCATGAGGTTCGACGTTGTTGACCGCTTTTTACGAATCCATGTTGATGCTCGGATATCACAGGTTGCAAGGCGGGATACAGCACGTCGTGCAATAGACTCTCAAAAACTTTCGATAGTCAGTTCAAAATAGATATCGGCCGATAACTCTCCACGTAATGTGTGTTTCCGGCCTTGCGGATTGGAATTATTGATCCTAGTTTCCGCGCATCCGGAAATACTCCTTCGATCAAGGATCGGTTGAAAATCGCTGCGACGGGAACAGACAGCGACTGAGCACATTCTTTGACAAAGACGGGCGGAATGAGATCGGGACTAGGAGCTTTAGATGAATCGACAGCGCTGAGAGCTTTCTGAATATCGTCATCACTGAAAATGACTTGAGGAAGTCGAAGGTTATACGATGAAAGACTTTCCAAATATTGCTGTGACATTGGAGGTAGGCTGTCGCCGTGTACGGATCGAAAGAAATCGGCGAATAGATTCGCAGCTGTAACCGACGAGCACGAGCTATAAGACTTGTAGGAAACATCAACGGGAACTCTGGCAGAACTATTACGATTGTTGATGTAGGTCTAGAAGGAAGAAGGATTTTGTCTGAAATTTGCTTGGATACTGTCTTCTACTCTTCAGCAAGTTTCAACTCTCTCGTGTTCGTAGAATTCCTGTTGCGGAAGAACCGCTTCCTGGTCTTTCGTAGGCGGTTATGACAATTGCGGAGTTGTGGCGTCCACCAAGGTTGGCTAAACTGTTTAGAAGGTCTAGGAGGTTTTTCAGGAACAGTATCCCGGATGATTTGATGTATAGTTCCATAGAAAGTGGTAGCTGAGCCATCGATTGAATTGTTGTTCAGTAGCTGGTTCCAATCCTGGGAGGCGAATGCATTTATGGCTTGATAATCACAGCGGCTGAAGTCCAGATCATTACGCGGCGTGATGCCTGATAGAGAATCATCCTCGCGAGAACGGCCGTGCACAGTTAAAACGAATGGCTTATGATGAGCGTCAATTTTTAGAAGAGCAGATGGACGAAGAGATCTATGATACATGGATCACTTACGAATACCAAGTCGAGTAGCTTTCCGTTCGCGTTCAGAAGATCATTCACCTGATAGAGGCCCGCGGACAACATAGACTCAGCTAGGGCAAGCTCCTGTCCCGTTGACATATTAGTTGGCAAGTATCCCAAAATCTCTTCATCAAATCGCCAGATTAAATTTGGTAGATTGTAGTCTCCAAAGCATATGCAGACCATCACAATCCACTAGATGTACGGCCTTGCAGTTCAGTTCCAATTTTACAGCAATTAGTACGCCACCACCTCTTCGCAGATTGCTGGTAGAAGCATTGCGGTCGCATCGATGAATAGCGTAGTTACATGCTAATTCTGCGGAAGCGATTTCGGTGTGCAACCAGGTTTCCGTAAGAACAACAATATCTAAATCGCTGGCCAGCAGAGAGAGGTTCCTATAGATCCTTTCAGAAGCTAGGCGCAGATTTCTTTATTTGTTGTTTACATCACCAGGCTCAATGTAGCCCCAATGATGTTGAACATGAATTAAGATAAAGCGTAGGGTTAAATAATAACATACATGTACATACATAAATACGATCATATAGTTACTCAACACGGGAAGCACCATTGAAAAACGTAGTAAAACGAAGCATATGTCTTAAAAGGTGAAAGTCGAACATGATGTTTCGAATCGCTCTAGGTTGAACGTTGATATTTATTTGCTCCAGGATTGCATTCCTGTAATGGATCTGCAATAAAAAGCGTCCTCGAGGTTTCTCTTCTGGTACGGAAAAGCTCCAGATCGATCAGCTGGCAACGATATTCATAGCTGGGCAGATGAAACGGGTCCCTCCACGGCAGGTTCCTTAGAGCAAATCGAAGAAAGCGTCGTTGAACGGACTCGATTCTCTCAGCACCATTGTTGTAATTTGGGTTCCTAACCGTAGAACAGTACTCCAGTGCGGATCGCACCAGCCAACAGAACAGTGATTTGAGACAGTAGATGTCGGAGAAATTCTTTGCTATCCTGCCGATGAAGCCCAATGTCCTCGCCGCCTTACCATCCACATACAAGGTGTGTTGCTTGTCTGAAAGTTGGGAGTCCAGAATAATTCCCAAATCTTTGACTAGATCCACACAATCTACAGTGGGTCTAAAAAGTATTCGTCTGCCTGCATATTTTCTAGAAAAGCAGAATGTTGAAGCATGGTAGAAGCAAAATAGTACAAGTAACGATCAAATGTGGTAGAAGATAGGGCTACACAGCATTATAAAAACATTAAAAGTAATTCAAATGCTTAGCGATAACACCGATTCATACCTTACCAATTTATTTTTACGCTTGCTCATAAAGTATTCGTCCACTTGAATAGAAACCCTGGAAAGATTAACACGAGAGTGACCCTCTTTGCCGACGCATGAGCACTCTGGTGGTACCTAGCCAAAACTTACTCAATGACAGATCTCTGCATGTTGGCTTTGATTGCCCTCTGAGTAGAAAGTAAGAAGCACCATGGGTCGGAAAGGTAAAGAGGCAAGCCCTGAAGAGAGAAACTCATCTTGCGTTTGCAAAATCAGTACAAATCATCTTACGAGATAGCAAAACTTGTGGGCACATTGATTGATTGATTGATAGCTTTAGCGTTGCAAAAACTTTGTAGAATAAACAACGGAGTGGACGTCCTCGATCGTTAACTGAACACGATGAGTGGTTCATTGTGAGGGATATCAAGAAAAACCCAAAAATAAGTGCACCAAAGTTGGCAAGTGAGTTGGAAAGAACAGGCAAAGGTGTGTACCAACACAATCCGAAATACCTGCAAAAAGTATGGATATCATGGCCGGATCGCTCGAAAGAAATTTGGGGTGAGTGATGCAAACCGTCAGAAGCGGCTTAATTTTGCCAAAGAGCATCGATTTAAGAAGGAAGACTTTTTGGAACCAAGTCATATTTTCTGATGAAAGCAAATACAACATATTTAGATTAGATGGCCGGCGATAAGGGCGTAGACGTGGTGTTCTGGCCGAATCTGGCGTCGGCCCAGTACTCGAAGCGATCGTTGGAGGAGATGGTGCGGATGAATATCGATGTGGTACCCAAGTCATTTATGGGCCAAACTAAAGCGTAAGATCTACTCCAACAATTTTGTCGCGAAAACTGAGGAGAAATTGATAATTAAACGAAGAAAGAACTCAAAAACATGCCTACACGCATGTTTTCGTCCGCCATGGCGAATGTTTCGGTTAACTGCCGGAAGGCTGCTCGCAAGGGCGTAGAGTTGTTTTTGCAAGTAAACTTATATAATTACCTTCCATGGCAAATTTATCAAAAGCAATTGTCTGTCTTAGCTTTTTTATCACCATCCAAAAAAAGTCCATTTTTTCAATGCAAACGTTAGTTGATTTGTTCGAATATGGAATATGGTGATATTATCATTGAAGTATAAAGCAAGACGATCTAATAGAAAACATTCTATTTAATGACACAGTAATAGTAAAATCTTATGCTAATACAAAAAGTACAAACAACAGATTCGTTACTGTTTCTGCCCGTAACGAGAAGTACACGGTTTCATCCAGACACGAATGATCAACGACAAGCCAACGATTTCTGAAGCAATTTCCGATAAGTTTGCACATCGCGCGCAACTGTTTTGTACTGACTGACATGTCTAACTGTCAGCGCTGTTGCTGCATCTATATTATAGTATTTCTATTTTTATGTTTGTGTGTGTAAGTTTTCCATGTGTTTTTTTTGTTTCGTTACATCAACCGGTATCCGGTTGTTATAATCGGTTGGAATAAATATTTATTAAATTTCATCTTAAGTGACGTTACTTAAGTAAAATGTTGTTTAAAATTCAATTTCAACAGTTGAAATTATAAGTACTTTTCAACAAATGAATCAGTAACTGACTGAGGGTTCCTACGATATCACGTTTGTTCGTTGAGAACAGTCAAAAGGTAAGAAAACTGAAACGGTTAGCATATGAGGAAATGGAAGGAACACGGGATTTGTTTTGAGGGTTGCCCTAGAGCTGGAGAAAATTGAAGAACTCGTGAAACGAGTTCGCCCAGTTACGCTTTACCAGACTTCACATTTATTCTTCGGATTCATACGAGATCCAGTGGGACAGTTAAAATCCTTCGCGAACTCAACCATGTTGCTCATCGGTCCAAGTACTCCGGAACTGGCCAGGTGAATGCACCCCGGTGGTGATACGCATCTTCATGGTTTCTGGTCGGTATACTGAGCACCAAGTTTGAGCTGCCGATAACCAGAACATCTGTTCCGGCGTTAGGTCAAGTCCGGTAGACGCGGCTCCGGGCCGTTCTTCTCAGCCCATCTCTTGTATGCGTAGTAAGCTTCCTTGATACCACCGTTGTCCGCAATGTTCTCGCCTTGTGTGTTGATTCCGTTCAAATTCAGCTTGACATTCGGCTCCGTGTAGTTTCCGTACTGTTCGATAATGCAGCGAGCCTTTTCCAGATATGCTTTCTTTGTATCTGATTGCCACCAGTCTACAAGGTTACCGCTTTTGTCGAACTGTCGTCCCTGGTCATCAAAGCCGTGCGTAATCTCGTGTCAATGACGAACCCGATGGCTCCGTAGTTCATGTATTTGGGACGATCGTACGAAAAGAACTGTCCTTGCAGGATACCCGCTGGGAATTCTGTTTGTAAATTAAAGAGATTAGTGAACTGCTTTTTCTAAGCTGTACTTTTTCTTATACTTACGGATACTGTTTTCGATGGAAGAGTAGAAAGCATTGACGACAGCTGGTCTTGAGTGAGTAATCCAGTCAGTTTTGTTAACAGCTTGGCGGAGCTTCTTGAAAGCTTTAGTCGTTCCGAATTGATTCATATATAGAATAGTATTCAGGTAGTTGTCTTCTGGTTTGAATTGCAGATCTTTGTAGTAATCCGTGATTTTTTGGTCATCCATCAGTTCGTCTGGGTAGCCAATGTGGGTAACCATTGAGGCAACCTTTTCCAGGGCAGATTTTCGAGTAATTTCGTCCATCCAATCGACCTTCTTCAAAATGCCAACAAAAACGTTTTTGATTCCGTTAACCATATCCAAGGCAGCACGCTTGGAATCTTCCTTGAAGTACTTTCTGATGTAGAGAGCACCAACTGAGATTGGTAGACTTCCTGCAGTGATATCTACACATTCCTTCCAGCGAGGTTCTTGCTCTTGTTTACCGCTAAGTGCAGTGCTGTACTGTAGCTGCCGTTTCCGCAATTTCTCCGTAAGGAAGAATGAAGAGAACCCACTGACGCGCCACATGACATAGTTGGCCATGGTTCTTTTTGGAGTAATTTTAAGAAGATGACCTAACTCCTCCATGAAGGTAGGAACACTGACGATAATGATTTCATTCTCGTCTATTACGATGTCTGTATCCTTAAGAATGACATTGAAATACTCGACCCAGTTGGTGTACGGATATTTGCTCTGGAAATCCTTCACCGACATCGGATTGTACAGGGCAGTGGCATTACGACGTTTTTCATTTGGTAGTGAGATATTCGCCAAAGCTATTTCAAAATTTAACGAATCCATTAATTCTTTTTTGGCGCGCTCTTCATCAGCTCCCAGCAATACCGCCATATCAACCATGTAGCTGTAGTATGCAGATACGATTGGGTTGTCCATGCCTTTCACTAGATATTCGCGACTGATGCCCAGGGCAGCTTGATCTGTCTGTAATGAGAGATATGTGTTTAGTATTATTCACCTTCTCATTAGAAATTTTGTTTCTCCTACATCAATAATCCTACGAGTAGAGTTTTTCAAATCGGTTCCAACGGAAAAGTCGAAGAAGTAATCAGTACTGTAGCCTTGCATGCGGAAGTCTTTCACCGATTTCACCCAGGACCACGAATCCGCATTCCAATCATCACCTCTCAGGACGGGCCATCCTCCCAGTGTATCCAAAATGTCCAACAGTGGTTTGATGCCCTTCTCTTCGATTCTTGCTGCAAATTGGAAATCACATTCGATAAAGTTTATCATAATTAGCAGAGTAACCTCACTCACTCTTATTCATACACAGCTTGTACATATTTTTGGCAAGCTTGAACGGTGTGCCCTCATTTTCATGGATTTCTTCACTAACGAGGGAACGCAGTTGCTCCTGCAGACGATCACCAATCACCGAAAAAGTGTTGACCGACACCTTCTCATCGGGAATATTGGTGTCCCGTAAAAATTTGCCGCAAGCGTAGTTGTAGAAATCGTCACAAGGTTCCACACTGGTATCCATCTGATCCAGTGCTTTCGAGGCTGTTGAAACGAAGTTGAAATGATCGAAATTGAGTAATCAAATTTTGTTGCTCTCTGCGAAACGAGTTTGCGTACTCACCTGAGTGGATGCATCCTTCCGTGAGGCAGAGATAGTCAGCGCCTTTGGAATCATTTGGGCCGACTTTCATATTTTTACCCCGGCGAGAACCGGTAAGAGCCAGTGGAGACTGCGAAGAACCGTTGTCCGCTGTAACGTTGCATGTAGAAGAGAAAGGATTAAATGAGGATAATGTTAAGCGGCAAAAGTGGAGCAATGTGTTTAAATTTAAATTGATAATTAATGACCTAAAGAAGGTGTGATCTACATCGGACGAATTTAATTGTAAGCCGTTTGGAAACTACGAGAAATTCTGTTGGTTAATTGAGAGTAATAAGTCATTGACACTCATTTAAATTTGCAAGTTTGGTTAGGGTAGGTTGGAAAAATATATCTGTAAATGTTGTCTAAAGGCTCAGTTAGGTTTTTGCATTATAAATAATATGCAAGTGCAGCAATATTGAGGAGTTATACAATGGCCTACATTGTTTGGATTGATTTAGATTTTTGAAGCGAGTCCGGAAATATTTTTTGTAACTTTCTTGCGTCAGTGGTCTGAGTCAACGTAAGAATTTCTTTCAGTGTATCGTTTAGGTGTCAGTGGATCCTTTTACCTTCGCGTCGACGAGCATATTGTTTACATTTAAATTGAAGTTATGAAAATGGCGTCTCGACAACAGTGGCAGCGTGTTTAGAAAATCCTAATCGTTCACAGAAAACAATCGCGAATTTCGACTTCATGGTTCATAGGAAACCAACCAAGCAGTCGAAAATGGGAACACGCATAAATAAGATGAGAAACAAGTGGTGAAAGTATACAATAGGAAGCTTAAAATCTCGGTCAGAGATGTTGCCCAAAAAGTGGAGCTAAGTCAACTGTGCAGGACATTAAAGTGAGATGTGGATTCAGGTCATTCCAAGCCCAGAAGAAACTTCACCGAGATGATAAAGGACTTAAAAAAGCGAAAATTCGGGAACGAAAGCTATATGATTCGTATTTAACCAAACCTATAGGTTGCATATAGGTACAGGACGGTAAAACATTCGTGAAGGCTGACTTTTCACAAATCCCTGGTAATAATTTTTACACTACAAAATACAAAGGAAGCCCAAGGTCTAGGGAATATTAACAGTGAAATCTACATCAAAAGTGCTTTTTAAAACACTTATTGCAACTTCTGAAGCAGCATACCGCTTTGGCTTGATTTGGCATCTTGCGACAGAAACAAAAAAAGTGTACGAGGAAAATAGTGTCATTGTGGTCCATGTGACATTATTCCTCCAAACTGTCAAAAGGCGATAGGACGTTCATAAGTATCGCCTTCCATAGCGCCCACCTTAGTAAGTGAGTGAAAATCGAGCAATGAGAAGGGGCCCAAACCCAGGTGATAGTGTAAGAAATGTTCGAATTGTTTGAAAATAGACCGTATTTCACTAACAGAAACTGAACATCTTACTTCGATATGTGGCTAAAAAGTTACATGTGTTCAAGACTTTCGTGCAGACTAACGTTTAAGGTTCAGAAATAGCCAAACCGTCACGAGAAACAGAATACAGTGGGAAAAAGCCGTGCCCGGAAGTTGTACGGCCGGGAGTTAACGAACCCACACTGCTCCGTAACGGATGACGAGACACAGAAGATGTCGAAGTTCGCCAAGAAGTTCTTAATTTGGCAAGCGATTTGTACTTGCGGAAAGCGGAGTACACCTTTCGTTACCGCAAGCACCATGAATGGACAGGTGTATTTGGAAGGGTGTCTTCAAAAGCGGCTTCCCTCTCTCCTGGAGGCTCACAACGGTTCGAAGATTTTCTGGCCGGATTTGGCATCATGCCACTACACGAAGGACGTGCTAGAGTTATAAAGGGTGTCCACAGTTAAATTGCATCACTTTCAATAAGCTGTAACATTTCGTCCTCTGGGTAGATTTCAATGAAATTTTGGGTGAAATGACCTCAGCGTGTATTGTTTACACTGCTTGAGTTTCATTGTGAAATGTGTCGTAGTTTCGAAAATGGAGTCGGAGGAACAGCAGGTGCGCGAGAACATTTTGCACACGCACCTCGACAATCCACTTCTTTCGCACCGAGCCATCGGAAAGATGTTGAAAATTCACCAGTCTACAGTGTCTCGTGTTTTAAAACGTTTCGGGGAACGTTTATCTGTCGATCGTGAGAAGGTGAGTGGTAGAAAACGTATTCCGTACTATGTGAAGAATCACAAGCGAGTGGTTGCTGCCTTCAAACGCAAACCCAACTGTTCCGTTCGGGATGTCGCGAAAAAGCTGCCCTTGACCAAAAGTTATGTTCAGAGAGGCAAGAAACGAGCAGGGCTCCGTTCATTCAAAGTTCAGAAAGCTCCAAACCGCAATGAAAAACAGAATAGGACAACCACACTGCTGCATCATGGACGATGTAACACACGTAAGAGCGGACTTTAAACAAATTCCTGGCAACCAGTATGTGAATGCGAAAGACAAGTTCCATGTGCCAAAGTCTCTCAGGAAACAGCAAGTGTCAAAGTTCCCCAAGAAATTCATGATTTGGCAGGGGATTTGTTCGTGTGGTAAACGGAGCAAGCCTTTCGTGACAACTTCAACTGTAAATGGTCAAGTATACATGAACGAATGTCAGAAAAACGACCGCTTTCGTTTCTCAAAACACAACGTTCCTACAATTTTTTGGCCGGACCTAGCCTCTTGTCACTACTCCAAGGATGTTCTCGAGTGGTACAAGACGAATGGTGTCAATTTCGTGCCGAAGGATCTAAATCGCCCAAACTCTTCAGAGTTGCGGCCAGTTGAAAAATATTGGGCTATAATGAAGCACAAACTTCATAAGTATCCTAAAGTTGTCACTACAGAACAGGAAATGTTGAAGTCATGCTTGAAAGCGGAAAAACATGTCGGTTCAAGCGTTGTAACAGTCTTATGCGTGGTATTAAGAAGAAAGTTTGGGCTTTTGGAGCTTTTGTAGACACCCTTTATAAGGCAAATGATGTCGATTTCCGGTGCCAAAAAATTTGAACTCCCCAACACTCTGGAACTGCGCCCAATAGAAAATACTGGGCTATTATAAAGGAGCACATTCTAAACCGACCTAAAGTAGTTAAGAATGTAAAAGAAATTGAGAAACCATGGATTAATATGCAAAACACGATTCTGAGGTCGTGCAAAAGTAGTGCGAGATGGGTGAAAAAACTTAATTTTGGATACTTTAGTGTGGCAAAAGGGTATATGCATCATAAGATAGCACAAATTTTCATTAACAAATTGAAAAATGCTCCCTAAAATTGATCGTTAAATTCAACAAAATATAACCATAAAGTATATGAAATGTTCCATAGAATAATAAAAATTGAGCATTGGAAACCCGGATATGTTAATTAATGATAGATGCAATGCTAAATATATCATGTATAATCTGACAATGGTTTACTTGAAAAGTAACCTCAAGCATCAATTAGTGTACCATACGGATGATGAAAAGTACCTTGATCTTGTATAGTACATTAATTGAAGCTTAAGGTTACTTTTCAACTGGATCACTGTCTAATTGTACATAATATATTTAGCATTGTATCTAACATTAATGAACATATCCGGGTTTTCAATGCTCAATTTCAATTATTCTACGGAGCTATTGTCACATGTCTAGGGGCTATTCATAAACCACGTACACTTTTCCGGGGGGAGGGGGAGGGGGGTTTGGCAAAAGTCTACGCTCCATACATAAATTACAAAAATTGTATGGAGGAAAGTCTACGAAGGGGGCCCCCTGAGATGTTCAAAAATGAGTCTACGTGGTTTATGAACAGGCCCCTATGGAACATATATTTTATGGTTATATTTTGTTGAATTTAACGAGCAATACATTTCATTTTAGGGAGCGTTTTTCAATTTATTATTGAAAATTAATCCAATTTTATGATGCATTTATAGGGCTGCCCTTTAGTGTAGAGTGATGGAATGGCATGATTTTAGATACACATGGTATTCTAAGGAAAAGAGATCTGAGACAACAATCCTGTTAGCTTACACTATCACGTAGAGTGATGCAAAGCTTATTGCGACTAGAGTTCGTATAAAGAGTCACGCCAAGAGTAACGCCAAATATACCTATCGGGACTACCAATCGAGCAGCCCAACTGGGTCATACATGTACGCAAAATGAGAAATAAGTGACCATTGTCAACCGGAATCTGAAGAGTACACAAAAAGTGGACGGTTTGGGGGATTTAAACAGAAGATCCAGGTAATTGAAATTCGCCCAACAGAAACTTGGCTGAATTATTTTTCTGTGATTTATATGAGGTGATTTGAAACAATATTCTTTTTAATAAAATATTTAATCAATTTACACTCATTCTTGTTTGACCAAATTTTGATAGTAACATCCTTTGTAACCGGGTAGTACCATAGACTAACTCTAAGACTAGTAGGTCCCATACAAAAACGATTTTTTTCTTGGCTCAGTCAGTACTAGCACATCGGTCCCAAGCTCACTAATGCGCCCCCAATAATGAACTCACACGAACACACTCTCAAATATTCTGTCAAAATAACACAGAAAACCAAAACAAAGGCGCAAATATGTATAGCAAGGTGCTGGCTTCAAGGTGTGATTCGGACCAAGGGGTTCTACAACAGTGAACCAATTTCAAATCGCTAGTTGCATATTCATTGTTGGTAGTGGTGCTGCTACTTTCCGTAAGGGTTGTGAGAGTTTTTTTTTAAATTACGTTTGAATCTTACTTCCCCACTTTGTTTACAAAATCAGATACATCTGCTTGAAAACTTACTTGAGATTTATCCGCTCCTACAAAATATTGGGAAATTGCTAGGCAAATTGAAATTGTAGAAGTTAAGAAAGTTGAAGGTTATGCACGAATATGGATTTCCGGGAAAACTGATCCGGTTGGTCAAAGTATCAGGGGTACTCTCGAGTCCCTTCAAATCTAGGAGAGAGCTACGACAAGGTGATGTATTGTCGTGTTTGTTGTTTAACATTGCATTGGAGGGTGTGATTTGAAGAGCTGGGGTAGACAAGAGTGACACGATCTTCAGGAAGTCTATCTAACTATTTGGCTTTTCCGACACGTTGATATCGTAGGACGTAACTTTGAGACGATGGTGGACACGTACATCAGACTTAAGGCTGAAGCCAGTAGGATTGAGCGTGTGATTAATGCGTGGAATCCAAAATACACGAGAAGACAATGTTAGCCTCCTACCACGAGTTCAGATCGACGGTGATGAAATCGAGATAGTAGGCGAATTCGTGTATCTGGGCTCATGTGTGACCGCATATAACGACACCAGCAGAGAGATACAAAGGCGCTGTTCGGCTGGCAATCGTGCCTACTTTGGACTCCGAAGGACACTCAGATCGATCAAAGTTCGCCGAACTGCAAAATTGACAAGACATTAATTAGACCGGTAGTCCTCTACCGCCACGAAACATGGACATTGCTGGATATTTGGACATTGAAAGACGGTACGTGGGAGAGGCGAAATGGGAGAACCTCCCATCGTACACATCGTTAAAATCGGTTGACTACGATGGGCTGGACATTCGTAAGAATGTTGAACGACAGCCCTCTGAAAACGAACGACGGGTACAAGAAAAAGAGACGCGCAACGAGCAAGGTGAACCGATCAAGTAGAAGGCGACCTGCGGACACTCCAATATGGACCGATTCCAATGGAGACAACCTCTGTGTACAGCAGAGGCCACACTGGCCTTGGTCTGATTGGTAAGATAAGGTAATGAAGATACACGTGTTATTCAAAAGAAAAGAGCTCTGGAGCAACAATCCTGTTAACTTCCACACGATCACGCAGAGTGATGCCAAACTTATTGCGACCATTGTCTACCGGAAACTCAAGGGTACCCAAAAAGTAGCCCGTGGAGTTAAACAAAGTAGCTAGGTAATTGGAATTCGGTCGACAAAAACATTGCTGAATTATTTTTCTGTGATTTATACGAGGTGATTTTTAAAAAGATTCTTTTTAATAAAAGATTTAACCAATTTACACACAGAAATAAATCTTGTAGTAAAAACTACCGTTTTACCCGACTACGCCTATCTTTAAAACTATAATTAAATTTCAGTCAAATTTACTACGTTTATGATACAACCTTCAACGTTTGTGGTATATTTGACAGACCTCATAATGATATCAATCGCACCATGGTTGATCTAATCGCAGGCATGGTAAAACCAAAAGCATTTATAGTCAGCTGAAAATTGTTGGTGATTGCGCTTAATTTAACCCTCGAAATGGTAGTTTCTACTGCGGTTTTTTAATGCGTGCACGCATTTTTGTTTGACCAATTTTTGGTAGTAACACCCTCTGTTCACGGCCAGCCATTTCAACTCAGTTTTGAGTCGTTTTTGACTCACTTTCGTCAAAAGTGGAGTCACTCAAATTTGAGTAAATGTAACTGGGATTGACAAGTCGACAAATCGAAAACATTCGTCCGATTTGAGGGGATGTTTTCGATTTGTCGACTTGCCAATACCAGTTACATTTGCTCAAGTTTGAGTGATTCCACTTTTGACGAAAGTGGTCAAAAACGACTCAAAACTGAGTTGAAATATTGATCATATGTACTCAGCAGTACCACACTCTCGCGCCACTTTACTCTATTTTTGAGTACAATTGTATGCTATCTCTTTTTCTCTCACGGAAATGTTACTCAATTTTCGATAAAAGTGGATCTACTCAATTTTTGAGTAGATCCACTTTTTACGAAAATTGAGTAATATTTCCGTGAGAGAAAAAGAGATAGCATACAATTGTACTCAAAAATTGAGTAAAGTGACGCGAGAGTGCATGACAACGGAGTGGATTTCTCGAATATTTTTTCAAACAGACGTATCTGCTTTCGTAAACAAAGAGGGGAAGTAAGATTCAAACGTTTCATTATTGTAACCCGTTTGGCTGGCCCACAATTGATACGTTGCGGATCGGTTGCGTGAATTTGACAGTTTTCCCATAGGTTTTCTGTTAAATTAACGTCAACGCATTCGCAACGTATCAATTGTGGGTGACCTTTTAGCAGTTTCGTGCAAACTAGGGCCACCAACACGAGGAATAACATTTCCCTAACATAATGGTGATGGGTAAAATTGGTGAGAGTTTTCAAAAAATTATGTTTGAATCTTACTTCCTCTCTTTGTTTACAAAATCAGATACGTCTGTTTGACAACGTACTCGAGATTTATTCGCTCTTAGGAAATATTGGGAAATTGTCAAGCAAATTGAATTGGAAGAAGTTAAGACAGGTGAATCAAGATGCCCGAATATTAGAACAAACTGACTGTTAAGGTTTACCAGCAGCGCGTGCAACAGATGGCGGAGTTCAGAAATGTTTTATCCGTCGAAATAGTTTTATAATCATTTTACTATGTGCAATAAAATACCCTTAATGGCGAGATGGAGCCTACTTTTAGTTTAGAATTCTGAGTGAACCAGTCTAATACTATATTTTGTAAACTTTGCGTCGGTAGTTTCTCAATTTGCTTCTCTAAATTGTGCTCTTTGATTTGAAGACGCCATCGTCCGTTTAATATGCGAGCAACATCTCTCCTCCCCCCCCCCCCCTCAAAATAAACATACTTACATTCTTGAGCCCGATCGCTCAGCAGCACTGAAAGGAGTGAGATCAATAGTGCTACGACGGCAATCCCGCATACGATGCTGATGAGTGTAAGTACTTTTTCCAGCGCCGTCCGGCGTCTCCACCAGCTGGGATTTCTGTAAGTGAAAGAAATAAACAAGTAAACCGATCAGTCGAAGTGTTAAGAAGCTGCTAAATGGGAATGCAGGCAGTAAATAGTGCGTCATTCAGTACACAGTGAACAAGGCTACTAGGATTGAACAAGAGGGAAAACGACTTGGCATTGCGCTTGCGACTGTTTGGCTTGCGGTTCGTCATGCAGGGGTAAACAACTTTCCTTGCTGATTCGTTGGTGTATTGTTCCCATTGATTACAACAGGGACACTGCCGGTGGGTTCGAATGATTCGCGTTTCTCTGTTTATGCTGATAACGAGGCTAAATACTGCCATTTAAGCGTCTCTTAATGAGTGATTAACACAGTATGTGTTTTTACTCGCAGAGTGTTATTTACAATTTTGATACACTTTGCTGACCTACTACGCCTCGCTGCCTGAGAATAGTACTATCTACTAGACGCGTGTTCTCGGGTTAGACTGTATGATGCCAGTGCAAAAATCTGCTGGTTTTCATAATTTAGCGTAGTAAAAAGGGCTTGCCCGTGAAAGAAGAGGCCGAGATGGTAAACATCAGGGTTTTTTTGTGGTTTGTTGAAGGTCTCCAAAAAGTGCTGCTTTCAAGTTCGTCAGCGTTTTCAATGTTACAACGCTGCGTATGGTAAAACACACCAATGTTTTCTGCTACGGACGGAGATTTTGAAAAGTTAAACATCATTGTGCTTACTAGGTGTCATTGTATCTTAGTAATTCCGTTTTGGTAAATATTTGCGTTACACAATTTGTTATGTAAGATGTTGAGTATCTAGGAAGGTTACTGCAGTTTGCATTTTTTGGACTTGACCTCTAAAACTCTTATGACTAAAATGGAAACAATCAATATGGGTCTCTAAAAGTGCATGTTTGCGCAATGTTTACAGGCTTAGCTCCCATCAACTTACTTTCGCAATCGGTCCAACATCAATGAAACATCGGCGCTAATCAACGAACACCGGCTGGTGCTGATACGTCGCAAATCTGCTACTGCGGGAACTGTTGCCATTGCCATCATCGCCATCAAAGCATGAAGGTAAGAATGTCTTTTTGTTGTTGCTTCACGGGGGGAAAAACAAATCTGAGTCTAGCTACCATTCCTATTATGCATGAGAGAATCAGTGTAGAAGTGCACATGTGTTTCTGCATCTGTACCATCCGTTCGCCGACTAATTGTTCATCTCTAATGGAGATTCGTTACATTTCAACGGGCGCATACGAGAGGAACTCGTTTACCTGTATACATCGGCATAAAGTTATGCATGCTGGCGTCAGTACATGAGTTACTTGCAGCGGCATGCAACGCGGAAATTCAAAAATGAGTAAAAGTCTATTTTGTCGTATTGACCGTCGTTTTCGACGACAACCGTGTTCGGTTGAAAGTAGGCGGCGCAACGCTCAAACAGTTGTCGGCCACTGCAATTTGTTCCACTTGTGGTTCGTGTAACCGATGATGGTTCGACAGTTTGTATAGCGTAATAGAGGACGCTATTATGACAGTACGTGCTTTTAGGAAGTTTTGCCTGCTATGGCCGCGTTTATACCGTAGGGAAGTTATGGTGTCCATATGTTGCGGGAAAGCTGTGGGACCGGTGTTAAGTAATTAAATCTCTACTTGTCGCTACTAATTATTGGAATGTACAGTTAACAGTCATAATAAGTGTGCGAATGTTGCCTGGTCAGCTGATTTGCATGCTAGCCAGGAACAGTCTTATTAAGCCTAATGTCTCTAACGGGCTTCAGCGACTTGAGCAACGTTTCAAACCAATGCCCAGGACCGGTTTTCGTTAGTATCTCGGAAAACACCGTCAATCAGCGTTACTTCCGATACTTTAAGCTACATCATTTTGCTGAACTCCTGCGCATGTGAGTTCATATAACATCATTTCTACAATGATGCATAATGATCGACGACGGCGTCAGAAGTGAGTGTAGTGAAGACCGGTCGTGATGCTGCGGTCGGCCAATGTAGGCCGACTGACCAACTGATCGATTGACGGCGGATGCAAATTTTATGTGTTACGCAGTCACTTGGTCATTACCGTAATGCTTTCCGCATATATGTTTACGGTAGTTTACGTCAGTCATTGTTATAAATGCAATTTCGATGATCTATTTTTGTTTTTAGCCCAAGCGTCATATTTGTTGTTTGCAAACAAACACGCACCAAACCCTTTCGTTGGTAACGCTAAGGTCGTTTTAAGTTTATATTTTTTTGTCTTCACGATAAGGTAATAGTCCGTAACCATTATAGCGTACCTATTACTGTCTGTCAATACCGTATCATTATTGTTTACCTCCGTGCAATGTACGCGCATTCAAGCGACACTCCAAAGCTTTCAATGTCTGTTGCGGTGACAATGTATTGGCTTCATGGTTCATAATTGAAAAAGCGTAATACTGTATAGGTATTTTTGTTTACACCCCGCTAAAGGGCCAACAGACAGTTTCTCTCAGTTGCGGTCAGTTGGTGTTGGTCGATATTAACCTCAATGTTCATTCGAACTTAGCAATTTTTCGCACATCGCCTACTGAGTTGATTGATATAGGATGCCTAAAAACCAATGCAAAAACGTTTCCATTATCTGCGGGAGAGAATTGAATCACTAAGCTTGATTTAAATTGAGCCAAAATCAGCACCGACAGCCGGTGTACACTTTCTACCGTGACAAATTGATTAGCTAAACCATGTCGCTGTTTAATGATGCGTCATTGACGTCTGTTGCGATGGGTGCTTGTATGTATGGGATTGATTTGATAGTTTCAATATGGTACATGTGATGTAATTTAGACGTGCATATATGAATGCTTCCATAGTTTCGAAAATTCATATCACAAATTGAGCATTTACCCCGTTGGTAGTCATGCTCAGCGGATGTCACTTGTGGGTGGCGACCTAAATGTTTCGAAAAATGAAAGATCGCATATGAATGCTTCGCTATCACTTGAATGTGAAAAAAGAAGGCATCTAAATAATTCATAAACCGATGAAATCATCAAAAACGCCATGACTCGAGGTTTTAAAATGAAAGTATTGTGATATTATTGAGATTAATTATTTGACGCTTCTGAGTCCAATATTGGTCGCCACAATAACTGAAAGATCACGTTTGATTGAAATTGCGAAATTTCCATTGAAATGTTCGAATCCAAAAATTCTGTGTAAGTCCGACTCTCTTCGTACTTTCAAAGAATAAAGTACCCCTTTATGGTTATATTTAAACCTAATATTTAAACGTGACATATTCATATCCAAATGCCTTTTGCTTTGCCTTGACACAACTCATTAGATTTTGGACAATAGCCAACTTGTTTCGAAACAATATAAAGGGTGGAACGGTCAAAACATGGTTGAGTCAAATATGACGTAGTTTTTTTTAATCGGCATTTGAAATACTTCAGCACCTCTCATTTTCTAGGTATATGCGGATGGTGGGGTTCCATCAGACATCATGGACAGCTACTTAATACACGAATAAGTAGCCTCGGACGAGCGGCGAGGACTGTTTAGGATGTGGGGAGACTGAGTAGTTGGACTCTGTTGAGTTTCTTTCAAAAACCCACAAATATCCGAAAGCAGCCCTGACAAAAGCAAGCCGCCCCGCTTTTTAAAAATAAGGGTAAAAGTCCAAGCCTTCACCCATTTGAGCGTCTGTTCTCCATGTTAGGGCCGGTTCAAAACAGCGTATGTTCTCCATGTTAGGAGCGGCTGAGTCACCGTCTTGTTAGTGCGCCCAGGACTATAAATACAAAAGCCGGCTTTGCGATCCGACATAATTAAAAAGGAATTGCAACGAATAATACACAAGAATGCGTACGAAATGTTGACGCTATTTTGTTTTTGTCATTTTCTATTCAGTTGTCAAAATGGCGTCGACGCAAAAAGAGCAGCTTATCAAAATTTAGCACGCACATAAAGGGCGAACACGAAATTATTGCGACACATTCAACAGGGCATAACTTTTTTACCATTGGGTAAAAATCAACCAAAATTTGCACACTTTCTCATTGATGTGTATTGTTTACATGCTGTCAAACTCGAAGTCGTGTTTTTCGATTCAACGAAAATGGAGGTGAACCAACGCGAGTCGAGAGAACAAATTCATTCCAAACACCTGGAATTTCCTGACCTGTCGCACCGGCAGTTGGGAAAAATGTTGAACATTCACCATTCAACCGTCTCCAGAGTGTTGAAGCGGTTCCAGGTGCGGTTGACGTTGGACCACGGCAAAGGAGCTGGAAGAAAACCGGGACCGAAGAACAAAAAGACGGAGGGAAAGGTGAAGTGGATGATTAAAGCAAATCCCAACGTCTCGAGCCGTTTTGGCTAAAAAGATCGGCATGTCGCAGAGCTACGTCCAGAATGCAAAGAAGACAGCTGGACTACATACATACAAGGTACAGAACTTCCCAAACCGCGATGAGCGGCAACAATCGACGGCTAAAACTCGGGCACGGAAGCTCTACGAGAAGATGCTGACAAAATATGGCTGCTGTGTGATGGACGACGAAACGTATATAAAAGCCGATTTTAAGCAAATTCCTGGGTTTAGATTTTTTCACCGGCAAGAGCAAGTTCTATGTGGACGACAAATTCAAGAAGAAGAAAATATCGAAGTTCGCCTCCAAATATCTCATTTGGCAGGCCATCTGCTCTTGCGGACTGAGGAGTGAGCCTTTCGTGACAAAGCGCACAGTAAATGGCGAGATCTACAAATCTGAGTGGCTCGAGAAGCGTCTTTTGCCGTTCTTGCAGCAGCACGACGAAGCTCCGCTATTTTGGCCAGATTTGGCATCATGCCACTATTCTAAAAGCGTCCTGGAGTGGTATGAGGCCAATTCTGTCCATTTTGTTCCAAAGGACATGAATCCGCCAAACTGTCCGGAGCTGCGCCCGGTGGAGCAGTACTGGGCAATGATGAAGCGGGAACTTCGGAAAAGCAAGAAGACAGTCAAAGACGAGAAGGACATGTTAAGAAAATGGAAAAAAACTGAGAAACTGGTACCGGATGACACTGTAAAGACTTTGATAGAGGGCATCAAACGAAAATGCGTTCAATTTTACTCAAGGCTCCATCGATTAACTTTTCTTTTGATTTTTGATGTAAATATATGTATAAAACTACCCTAAAATTTTGGTTTGATTCTAAACATTATAAGAAAATTGGCATGACATCTTCGGTTTCGCAATAAGGGAAGGTCCATTAATTATGTCATGCAGTAAGGGGGGAGGGGGGGGGGGTTTGAGAAAACGTGACGATCCATACAAAAAAATTTGGAGGGCCATACAAAAAACGTGACAAGGGGGGGAGGGGGGCTTAAAAAAAGTCAATTTTTGCGTGACGTAATTAATGGACGTTCCCTAATTTCGTGTCCGCCCCTTAAGCAAAGTTCAAATTATGTCCACGCCGACTTGGCAGAATCACTCAATATTGTCAAATCAACCTTGACGAATGTTATAAAAGTTTTCGGAGAATGTCTGGCGAAGCCGGAATCAGGCGGAAACTGAAACCGCTGCGGCTTACTGGGAGCGCAAGAATAGTGGTCAGCATTTTCAAACGCAATATCAACCCTTCCATCAGAGATATCGGCAACAAATTCGGAAAGTCCCACACCACAGTGCAAATAGCAAAAAAAAAAACTGTCAACATATAAGGTTACAGTGACACCAAATTGAAATGATACGCAAAACACAACAACCAAAGGAAGAGCTCGTAAGTTGTACACGAGTTTGTTAACTAAGTTTAATTGCGTCGTAATGGATGATGAAACAGACGTCAAGGGTGATTTCAAACAGCTCCCAGGTCAAGTGAAGAAAAGGAAAGATTCAGGCTAAGTTTAAACAGAAAAAAAATGTCAAAGTTCTCGAAAAAATACTTGGTTTGGCAGGCGATTTGCACCTGTGGCTAAAAATGGAAAGTTTCGTGACAACTGGCCCTGTCATCCAACATATTTATGTTAAAAAAATGCTTGTAAAAACGCTTATTGCCTTTCTTGAAGCAACATAGTTGTTCCGTTTTGGCCAGAGCTCGCTTCTCGCCACTACGGATAATGACTCAGGAATGGCATACCACCAGCAGTGTGCAAAACGTACCCAAGCAGAAAAACCCTCCAAACTCGCCGGAACTGCGTCCAATTTGAAAAATATTGGGCGTTCAGCATCAAATCATTGCGGTACAAAACTTGATGGAAGGTGTGAAACGTGGAGTAGTGGCATGAGGCCAAATCCGGCCAGAAGATTGTTGGGACGTTTTGGGCCTTCAGGAGAGGAAGCAGCCGCTTCTGGAGGCACTCTTTTATGTACACCTGTCCGTTCATCGTGTCCTGGGTCACGAAAGGTGCACTCCGCTTCTCGCACCTGCAGATGGTTTGCCAAACCAGGAATTTCTTCGCAAATTTGGACATCTTCTGAGTGCAGACATGCTCCGGAACGCTGAACTTATCCTTGGCCGTAAAAACAGGTTGCCGGGGATCTGTTTGAAGTCGGCCTTCACATATGTTTCGTCGTCCATGATGCATCATTCAACTTTCGTCAGCATGTTGAGGTACAACTTCCTGGCACGGGTTTTGGCGGACTTGTTCTGCTTCTCGTCGCGATTAGGGGCCTTTTGTACCTTGAACGTTCGAAGCCCAGCCTTAGTTTTGGCCTTCTGGACAAAACTTCGGCTTAGGTGCAGCTTCTTAGCCACATCCCGAACGGAGGCGTTCGGGTTCGGTTGAAGGCCCCAACTACGCGGTTGTGATTTTTGGTGTTGTACGGAATACTTTTTCCTTCACTTCTGGGCTTCCGATCGGTGGTCAACCGTTCCTCGAACCGCTTAATCACTCGCGACACCGTGGAATTCGCGATTCCCAACGTTTTAGCGATGGAACGATGCGAGAGATCCTTGTTCTCGTGATGAATGCGCAAGATTTTATCACGCACGAGCTGTTCTTTCGACTCCATTTCCGCGAGTTTTGATCACAGGACTTTAAAACTTGCAGGATGTACATAATGCGCTATGATCTAAATCCACCCAAATTTTCATTAAATTATACCCAACGGTTAAAAAGTTAGAGCAATTTCATAGTGTGGCAATTTTATCGTGGACACCCTTTACGACAGAAAAGAAGCTGCAATAGGGGGTTTTAATTTAAAAAAAAACATGTTTTTTTCCATCTGTATCGATGATGTGTGTTCTTCCTAGCACAATCAAATTTTATTTTGAATCTCAACTATTTTTTCTCGATTTTTAAACAAGAAAAATCTAATCATTTTTATTTTCACAAACCGACATTTATTTTGAGTAACGGGGGCTCCCGGCACTTAAGTTTTAGTAACGGCGGCTCCCATTATGACATAAATGTCATCATATGTATGCTTGAAATCAATGGTTGGTTCGTTGGTTTAGGTAGTCTGTTTTTTGTAGCGTGTTTCATGGCGAAAAAGGATGGTGTTGTCTTGCATTCAAAATTGTTTCATAATATTTTGAAATTGTTTTTTCAATAGTTACGCTTGTCAAAATAAAAAAAAAATTAAATGCCGGTGTATTATTATATTTACTATCCTACAATGTTACAATCCACATACCCCTATAATACCCTATTGATTATTATTCACAACAATCACGTAAATTATACAAAAAGGTATCACCAGATATCAAGCAATATGAATGTTTCATACAATATACGATACATTTATTCTACGTACAAAATTCGTGTTTTTGAAACCAGAGCCAATAAAAACGTCTAGTACTCTACTACTCTTTGATATCTTATATCGAATCTACGTCGATAACTTCTAGAACTTCTGCCTGACATATTAGAAAGCGTCACCTTCGCGTCCTGAGACAGTCCGAGAAAATGCTTGAACAACACAACATCGATTTGTTCCTTTGAGGATTCAAATAATGAATCGTAGTTTTGCGTAGTAGCATATACAGATAGAGGAAGTCCGGGTTCAATGTTTAACTCGGTGAAAGCTACGTTTTTTTTCGGGAAACCGGTGATGACAGAATCCGCGTTGTAGAGCATTACGTTAAGCATCTTTTGTGGCGTTACGCTTTACGAATGAGAAACCGCAAGACAACGGATCGGTACAGTAGTGTTTAGTCGGTTTTTCACAACGGCGCAAAGCATTTCAGCAATGTTGTCTGCATTCAAACCATCTAGTAGGCCGTTCCAATCAGTGTCGGTGTGGTCAAAATCGATCTTGTCGTAGTTTCATGGGATACTTGCGGTCACATCTTTATCAGACTGTTTTTGGTGTCAATAAGAGACAGCAAGTCAATCTCAAGTGGATGATGTTGATCACTTTGTAAAAGTGGCACAACAGAACCTGTAACTTCGGGTAAAAACTCCAGCGTCAAGAGTTTAGCCCAAGTGTTTGCGCTTGGTATTCACCTGATTGAGATTGATGAAATCCATCCCACCAATATGTATTGAGCTAGCTCTCGCTAAGGTTGCAGAGCTACACTGCTGCATTTCAACGGTCGTAAAATGTGCAGGATAATTCAGGCAAATTGTAGTCATCACACACATATTATTTCAAATGTTGGAACAAGGTTATAACTATTTCGAATGAATTAAATAAGATTTGTATCCTAAGGTATCCCATAATCGTTGTATGTTTGTTCAATCTAACACCCATTGGCTGGCAATGCCACTATGGAAGAAATCTGTTAGCATCAATGCTTTAAGTAACCATTGAAGTCAGGATCTAGAAAGTGACAGCTCTATTGCAGATCCAGCAACCCATTTCAGAATGACTGGAGAGTCATTCCGAGGTTACTTTCACATACAATGTAAACATTACCGATTTCGATATGAGTACGGCAACGAACTTCCAGATTTGAAAATTTAAAAGTTCCTAACGTGGCTCTTATTTAGTATTGTTTGAAAATAGATTTTTGTTATGTAGTTATAATCAGATAGATCTCACCATTTAGCAACCTACAAAACAACAATAGTTTGATAACTAGTAAATAACACTACGTTAATTACCAATCTCCTCATATTGTACATTCTACCACACTACACACTGCACAGCTGAAACTGACATGAATGCATCCGATGGATGAAAAGAGTCATTAATAAAAAACAACAACAACAGCACCTACGTTGATTTGCAATGAAATGCCGCCATTGCATTTAATTCGGCATCAAATTCATTTCACATCAAATCACTTCCAATGCAGCTTTCTAAAGGGTATTGTGCTACCGGGTGGGGCATCGCCACGGAAGCGAAACAAACGTTTCCATATGCAACACGATACACCGCACGGTTTCTTTCAAGTTCACAGCTCGCTACAAAGTATGACCACGTCTGCTTCATTTCAAAGCAAATAACTGAGCTATCTGGGGCCGCAAAACACTTAAAAACAGCGCTAAAATTGACGCTAAAACTGCGCAAAATTAATTGAAAAAATGACAGCTGAATGTAAAAAATCAGTGGTGGGTTATATCAGGGATATGACCGCAAAGTTGGTATCAACTAATTTCCACGTTTTATTGCGCATATGGTTGGTTAAAATAGTTCTATAATTTTGCTATGGACCCACCCCTTCTTATCAATTTTGCTCCATACTGCACTGTCGCGATCCTCATCTTTCTGGGCCACGCTATTCAGTGGCACAACTAGAACAAGACCTTAAATGCCTGGTAATCAAATAGTTTTATAAAGCCAAATGCTTGTCATACATATCGGTTACTAAATCTATCGAAACGTGATCTGAATTTATACACAGGTTTAATAACAGGACATTGTCCTAGTAAATATCACCTAAAGCTCATCGGTAAGCTAAATGAAGATAAATTTCGCTTTTGTAACCTGGGGATTGACAAAGGTCTTATGGAGCCTTGGGAAATTTAGGTTGTTAGCCCCAAAAGGGTAATAAAGTAATTCATAAGGAATATATAACCTGGTTGGGATCATTGCCTACAATAGAAGTGGTAGTTACACAGAATAGTGACTCATCATTGCAATGTGGCATACATAAAAAGAGGATTCACCACAATAGAACAATAAATGGTCGCGGTGGTATTATGTCCAACACAGGAGAAACAAAAAAGAAAAAAAAACTGTCCAATTAGCCGGACTTGCAAGACTCTGTCTGCCATACCACAACCGGGCGGACTGTGGCGGGTGAACAAAGCTCTTTCCGAACCACCAGTTGAGAGCTGGTGTCGAAAACTAAAATCATTTCAGTTCATCTTTCGTGCTGTATACTAGCTGTATATTGTATTCAAAAGAAAGGACGGGCCTAAGTTATGGTATCACACACAGGCAATGAAGTAAGAAGAAGAATACAATTTGAACCATTTGTTACCCGTTTTTGAGGACCCGGATAGGGAAAACATATTTTCAACCCGTTTATGGTTCACGGAAATTTCTATGGGAGCAAAAGTAGGTCAATTTAAGTAAAAAAATTAACTACTTATACTAATAGCACTTATTTGTTATTTCAATGCAAATTGTAAGTTTTTCTGATCGAATGATGTTTATATGAAGTCATTGTGTTCAGCTGAACGAGAGTTATTAGCGTTCAAAGACCTTTCACTTTTGCGTAACGCTCTCATTTTTCAAAATTTTGAAGTGACACCCGGTATAGAAAAGATAAACGTAGTCCAAGGATCGTTCGACATACTTGATTGTAAAAGAGAACTGTACTTATCAGCCTAGAACGTAAATGATACTTGCATCAAAAGTTTCCAATTTAGAAGGGTAGAAGCGTTTAAGGATTCAAAGCAATCTTTTTTTACAGAAGCAACCTCCTCAGTGGTAATAAAGCAGATTTTCACTGTTTGAAAAATAATTAATTCATAAAATTCTCAAAAACTACGGATTCATTCGCGAGGTGGATTATAGATAATTTATCCCGAAAATTATAATGATAAATGGATTTATTTTTTCAACAATCGTGCAAAAACGAAAAACCTCCATACTACCAAGCCCATATATTTCGACGTAGTCGCCTCCTACTTGTGACTACCGGCAGAAACGACTGCCATCGGTTAGATATGATTAGCAATTATTTTGAAATGTTATTGAGAAAGGATGCAAAATGTAGCGTAGTGTAATAAATTGTAAAAATGATTCGTTCCCGTTTGGACACAAACAACTTACATAGTGGTTAGGCCATGATTTTTTTCGGATAAATTTTCAATGTGTAAGATTAAAAACAACATTCTCAAGCTTAAACAATATTTTTTTGTTTATTCGTCACTGTCAGCCCGAGGTTTTTCCGTCATGACAGGTAGCTGACCTGGACCCTACGTATCGAACCCATCAACACATGGGCTGGGACAAAAGGCTTTAATTCTCTTCCGAAAGAAGACGTGATCAGAGATTTTTCGTCTCATAAAATCCCAGCGGTGCTGACTGGAATTGATACCAGGCTGACTGGGGTGAGAGCTAACCACGCCTACCACAACATCATTGGCGCCGATCGAAATTATATTAGTTTATTGAATTATTAAGTCAATTAAAATATAAGTCACAGTATGTGGATCTATTATTACAGACCCAATCTGTCAAAGTAGCATATAAGTAACAAGTTCTGTTATCCCAGATATAGTTTTGATTTTCGCTGTTCCGCATAACCAATTTAGTTATCACCATTGGCTAATTTTGTTATCATGTGTTATAATTTTCAACATACATTTCTTTACGAATGTTATTAATTGAATGCAAAACTATAAATACTACCAGCATATTTGAACAAGAAATTATGTTTTTATCATAATAATTATTTCAGATATTAGCGTGAAAATTTGAATTCAAATCAATAACATAATTAGGAACTATTTCAATAAATTTGCTTACAATACAATATTTGTTATCAAGATATTCTCAGTAGTAACAGAATAAGCCTTTATTATGCTATTCAACGAGTGTTATTTTGTTATTCATTCTGTTATGTTGGCTGTTTATTCAGCCTCAATGATAACATATTTAGTGATCAGTCCAGTTATTAGTAAACGACTCTGAAGAAGTCTGCATATTGTAGACGAAATAATCGTATCAGTCAAGATAAGCATAAAGGTTGTTGGAATTTAATAGAAAATACTAATTTTGCATCTCATTTCTAGTTATAGATATTCCACTCAACAACTCACACCTTCTAGGATTCAATGATAACCTGTTATTAGAATCTATATTTATTAATTTGGTATAATCCTTTGCTCGAGAAATTTGCACTACAAACGGCAAAAATAACAAACGGTACTGAAAATAGCAAAACTAATTTTGAAACGGTGAAATCAACACGTAAAATATTTCGCAGACTGATGAACGTATGTCTGTTCATTGCGTGAAATCAATTTTTGTTGATACTACAAGCTTTTAGATCGAAGATGGTGTCGAAAGAAGAGCAAATGCGAAAAGCATGCGGTCGCAATGAAAATCCGGATCTGTCAGTAAGAAAACTTGCAAACAAGCTTGGTTTTCCTGCAAGCACTATCCATAACGTCCTAAAATGTTTCGATACACGTTTGACAACAGCCAGAAAGGCTGGGAGCGGAACAAAAACGGATCTCAGGAACCACCAGAAGGACGCAAAGGTGAAGCAAATATTGCAGAAGAGACCAGATCTTTCGGTACGTACTGTGGCTAGAAAAATAAAAATGTCCTCAACTTTCGTTCATACTTCCAAGCACCGGAAAGGTATGAAGTCGTTCAAGGTGAAAACTGTTCCGAACCGTAATGATAAACAGAATGTGATGGCTAAAATCCGGGTTCGCAAGTTGTATCGCGAATATTTGACGAAGTTTTCCTGCGTGATAATGGACGATGAAACTTATATGCTAGAAGACTTTGAGCAGCTTCCCGGACTGTCTTATTGTACTGCCATGCAACGGAACGGCGTAGAGGAGCAGTTCAGGACGAAGAAGAAGGCCAAGTTTCCCAAAAAATATTTGGTTTGGCAGGCAATATGCAGCTGTGGTCGAGCAAGCTTCATCACTACCGGAACGGCAAACAAGGAAATATAATGTGAAGAAAGCCTTAAGATGTTATTGTTACCATTCCTCGCTATTCTGGCCCGATTTTGCATCTTTGTTGCATGTTTTGGAATGGTATAAAGCGAATGGAGTCCATGTTGTATCGAAAGAGGTGAACCCACCTAACCCACCTCTCGTGAAGAGAGAACTATCTCGATATAAACAAAAAGCTACAACAATAGAAAAAGTTAGGAAACCTTGGACAAAAGCTAAATCGGTTGCAGTGAAGTCCCTAATGGGTGGAGTAAACTCAAAAATTCGTAGTTTATTCATGCAGCCTAATGAAGTAACTGTAATTAGTTTTCAGATGACTAATAATGCACAATCATGCACGGTCATTTAGACTGAAAATGCATCTTGGATTGAACTAACAGCAAATTTGTTTTATTCGAAATTTAATCTGACCAGATTTTGTCGCGAAAAAGCCTTATTTCTTGCTTCGGAATCAATTGACCATCAACCAGAGCTATTGGAGAGAAAATTACCTGGAATTATTAACGGGAATTTACGCAACACAAATTAATTTTCATAGAAACCGATTAGTGTGCACACTGATTTTTTGCCGTAAAGTACGTGTATGTATATTATTTTTTCAGAGTGAGTGAGTATTGGCGCTAGAACCATAAGCCATATGGGATTAGGACAAAAATTAATGCTCGAGTCCCAACCATTTAAAGAGAAATGGAGCATCACTTAACCTCCTTAGACTAGAAGCTCCCAACGACCATTTTTAAATAATATTTTGATCAAACAGAGCATACTGTTTACCTATTCTATTCATTTCACTTTCCCTTTGATATCTACTGAAGGCTGTGTGAGTTCCCTGCGTCTTCTTAAGGAAGGTACCAAATCTTTCCTATCTCCAACGGTTGCATGGACGTGGATAGGTGAGCGATCGAGGAGTGTCTTTGTGGAGATTATTGCATGATGAAACGTATCAGTAACTGGATCCATTTCAAGGTGACAATGTCTTCGACATTCCTTATCCTAGCTCCATCTACGAGGTGTACTAGCGTCAATGCTTATGCTAATGCTATTGCTAACAACACGTGAACAGCAATTGCTTGATTAAGAATCGTTTAATTACAAAAACCAGATATTGCGTCTGCTGTATTATATATTCGTTGAATATAAAATATGTAAGCTCTCATTGGCAATGACAAAAAATAATATTAATCGAAAGATGGACGACCATCACTCTTTCTGTTCGATTGGGCGAGCATAAAAACGTGAAAACGAATAAAAAAGCACACATTAACTATGAAGGTATCGTTGGTAACGCCTAAAGAATAAATCAAAACAACCCACTGTTGATAGTTTTTCGGCCAGTCAGTGTGGGCCCCAAGGTATGCCCACCTATGGTTGCTTAGTGTCAATAGAGACAGGGGTGCCATTTTTATCGACGATACATGCTCTTGAGATTATCAACGTGTCACCGTGAGTTCATGGAAATGCTCAATAAAGACATTAGGAGTTTAGTAAGCAAATAGTACTAAACAGAAATTTTCTTTGCGAAAATTATTTTCAATCAGTATTTGTACCAGAAATTGTTCAATATTTCGATACTCTGTATGTTTGCAATTTCGATATGAATATTTTTTTGGGCTTTTAAATTATTGTCATGTATTGAAACGTGTTTTTCAACATTATTTTTTTATTACAGATTTTTCACCCAATCAAATATTCAGTCAGAGGCTATTCTTTCCTTAGTTTTTTGTTTTGTTTTTACAATTCTACATCATTAAATTTATGCAGTAGTAGGAATCAACAAACAATTTTGCACCATTGAGTCTTGTCTTGTTTGCAATCAGTATATATCTCGAGACAAAGTGAGGCCACTGAAATATGCACATGATATAAATAAGCAATGGGCATTTGCCTTACAAAACAACAAGACGAACGATTCCTATCATCTCGTTAGTCACGTGCTATGATTTGGAATGTCATAACTTCCAACAGAACTCGCAAGTGTCTATTCTCTTACTTAACTCTTGACATTATGCTTATTCTGAACTTCTCGATTCAAAGTCTTAACTTAATGCCTCTAAGTGTACTACTCAATCACTCGTTATTTCAATATCCTTTTTCTTTTGGGTTATTTGTGACTTTCAAACGGCTTAAGGGTATCCATTATTATCGCAATCAGATCAGTACTAGAATGTAGAAGCGGTTGCAAAACGATGTTCGCGGAATACTATAGCACACTTAACCTCTTTTAAACATGGCCCCATAAAATTAAAACATCTTTAACCAGCCGCTTCCGACGATGTTCGACAATTGATAATGTGCAGTTTACTATATTGACTTATTCGATGAACTTGCACCGTCGTCCATCGATTTACCCGTTTGAACCCGCTCGGTGCATTAATTGACCCCAGCCAGGCACAATCACTTCATCTCTGCCGCACTTCAATATTGTCTTGTGCAGTAGTGCGCCCACCGATAATTAAGATTTACGATCTCAATTTGATTAGTTCTGATTCCAAATGACTGCGACACGTGAATATAATAGTTTCAACGGAATTCATCGCTCACAGGTTCTGTTATCTATAGAAAAACACTTCGCCACCGTTGCGCGGAATGTATCCGATTCACTAGCGCGACCAAACACTAATTACTCCGAGGATTTATTAACATTTTTTATGACGAAAGACGTAATTTCCCGCAAGGACCGCACGAATGTCGTTCGAATGTTACGAGCGTATCTTAGAAACTAAAGTGCAACCATAACGAGTGCATTGTTAGTAGAAAGTCATATACACGGAATGCTTTTATATTTGTAATTGCCAAAGCCATACACACGCAAGCGGGTAAACAATTTATTAGTATTTTATTGGCGCATATTGGTCACAGAGTCTGCCGACGCTAAAAGATGACATTGAATCTGAAAAAAAAACTTAATGTCTTACAGATTGCTCATTCCGAAAATACATACTTCACCCTTATAATATATTCTCGGGAAAATAACTGTCAATTATTCTTCCGCGAAAATATATTTCTTACTAACACACGAATGAAGATTACTATTGAGGCATCTTTCTAACTATTCTAGCTGGAAATCACACCTACTTAGACACCTGAGGACAAGCACTCCTCACTGCAATTCGGTGCAAGTGACGTTGGTTGATATTACTCAGAACGTGTCATCTGATATCGCTGATGTATGCAACCTTGAACCTAGGAGTTGCGTTTACCCATGCTAGTGACAACGAAAACAGTAAGTGAACGTGTTTACATGCAAACGCATGTTTCGATGTGCAATTGAAGTAACTCCATCAAGCTAATACGAGGCACTAGATAGGTGGTTTATGATTCGGCAATATGCTTCGGTTATCGAATTTATTGTTTGACCTTATAGGCGATTTCCATGGATCTCAAGTGGTTGACGGTTTCTTTTGCCCGAGCTCGTAAACTGCATTAAGTTAGGTGATGGATGCAATGACACCAAAATCTCGAAAACAAACAATTATTGGAGTATAGGTACTTAGATTGCCTATAAACTAATGGTCCAGTAATGTCAAGCTAGAGGTGACACGAATCGATATACAAATTCATGTGCCGTAATATGAGTTGAGAAAATAATGCTTGGTAAAACTTCGAATCGAAGACTGCTAATGGACGAAAAATTAGCGAGAAAGTCAGGAAAATATATGATCAGATTTTTTTAAATTACAGAAAGCAATTTTCTCGATAGAAATCCCAAAAAACAAATTGACTAATTTTTAAGGCAACTGGTTTTGACGTTAGTTGTTTCTGATAAAATACTGGTATTGTCTTTATTTTATTTGAAATAAATTATTAAAGAATATAAAAATGATACAACAAAAATCCAAAAATCCTACTAAGCTCACTATTTGCCACTCAAACAAGTTCCTTATATATAATGTTTAAATTGAAGGGAAATGTCCTGCCCCTTAACATTTTATTTTAATCTATCATACATCAGGCTAGATTTAGGCATTATCCGGCTTCAATTTACATAAAATATCCCATTATTTTCTGCAAAATCTAGCATTCCCTTTATGTGCAAAACATAACGCACAAAATTCAATGTTTCTTTTCATCTGTATAGGTACACAAGTAACACGAAATGTTTAACTCTATGCTTTTTTGCATTTTATTATGTTGATAGCTGATGAAAAACCATTTTTTTTTAAAATGGCCGTGATAAAAAAATTCTATGCTTAAGTAGAACACATTTTGGCCAGTTTTCAAAACGTTTTTTATGAACCGGGTTTGTACCATGAACTCCAAGCTTACTGGATCGGTCTTCTTACCAGTCTACTATTTCAAAATGTGACAAATGCCATTAGAGTCTTCTCAAAGTTTAACATCATTGTCTAAATGATCACCAACTTGATAGGGAACATATGGTAGCGCTCAAACGTCAACTGACAGTAGATTTTAAGACAAAGTAAAACTGGTAACACTGCAAATCCTTCCCGATATGCATTTATTTCTTTTGTTTTGCTTTTTTTTCCTTTCTCGGTATACAGGCTGTATAGCAGTTTGTGAATTTCCGTGTGACATTTTTTGAGTTTTTATCCGTTTACTTTGACCCACCAATATTGAACTCACGAAGATTGGTCCAAAGTACTCTGGAGCAACGAAATGCAATTTGTTTTCCTCGAACGGGATAACGTACGTTCGCAGACTTATCAACCGCAGAAAAAATGTCTTGTCTGGATCAACAATAGAAAAGGGCCCATCAACATTTGTAAACAAACAAAATTTCCCCTACAAGATGATTCTGTAGGTTTGTGTGTGTAGCCAACCGCTTGCGAGAAAACGGGCTCAGAAGTGTTTGTTTACAAATGTTGATGGGCCCTTTTCTATTGTTGATCCAGTTGTACCAAGTTCCGAATTTAAAGCACGGAGGGGGTAATGTGACAGTGACAAGCTCTCAGCATGTGTAAAATTCCATAACCGACAATTTAAAAAAAAATCGCCAAATAACAATAAACTATTAGCGGCCGTCATCACGTCAGTTTATTTGTCAGTTTTATTGCAGTGATAAGGCGAAGTCATCATCGTGTCAATATCGAGAGGCGTGTGGCGGACGTTCTCTTGAGATTCGACATGCTAGCAGATGCCGCTACTTTGCCACATCAGTAGGAACCTTGAAAAAGTGAACTACGCGGCGTTCTAGTGAGCAAGTGATGGCTAAAGTATTGTAGTTCGAAAATTTACATAAAGTTATTGATTTATTTTGTTCCAGCTTAAACGTCTGTGCTGTATGGGGTTGTTTCTCCAACAAAGGTGTTGGACCATTGATACGTATCAATGGTAGCATTGACAACTTGTTTATGTCGAGAAATCACTTCTTGCCGTTCGCCTGAAAGTTTTTTCACCCAGTAATACCCAGCCTGGGTTTTTCACCCAGTAATAACCCAGAACACCGTTCGAAGTTGCTGAAGGAATATTTTAATAAGGCCAAATCAAGGTTATGAAGTGGCCTAGTTTTGATATATTAGATAGGTATAAGGGCATCTTCAGCGGTGGTCTATTTTTGGAACAACTTTATACTTGATTTGTATCAGCAAAACTTGAATATAACCAGCTAAACTAGATCAACTTTGCCTTCCCGCATCGGTGTTGTATTTTTTGTTGTTAAAACCATCAATACCTGCCATCCTGTCTATTATTTAACATCAGAGATCAGAAGTTTTTTTTTTTCATAGATTGCAGAGTTTTCACAAACTTTTTGCCTTGGACTGTTTTTACCAAATAATGTTTACTGCCAGTAGTGCTACGTTAGCAGATGACGAGAAATACTTGCTCTTTCGTATGGCTGAAGATGAGTGTGCGAATATATGCATTAATCTAAACGATATTAAATAATGCTGACTTGTAATTTGGCAGCGGATAAATAAGAGTCAGAACGGAGAGAATTACGTCCTTGAAGACACCAGGAATTCATAAGTCAGAAAACGTCCTAGAAATTCAGGAAACTTCTAAAGACAAACTTCTACACATGCCCTTTTCGCTCAATTTTCCTAAAACATCTGTTATATTTCCAAGCCTGCCGCACACTAGCGGAACTATCAAAAAACTTTTTCTTCATATCTTTCATTCTAGCCAAAAACATTGTTGTTCACTCTTGGTGCCTCATGGTGATGAGCGAACATCTCCTTCTACATCAACTTCTAAAGATTTTTGGAGCATTCTCAAAAAATTAAGAAACATACCAAGCATCGATCTATACGTTGTATTCTGTAACTTAATTGAGTTCTACTATATATGATGCTACCTTCGTATTCAATACCACATTCAGGTGTTATTTGGCTTAAATTTACACGAAATATCCTATTATTTTCTGTCAAATCTAGTATTCCCTTTATGCCCCCTTAAGATAACGCAGAAAATTCAATGTTTCTTTTTATCTGTGAGTATAATTCATGACGCTTGTTCTTCTATGTAAAGGTTACCAATAGTTTTAGCCCTTCTTAGCAGCAACACATACATGCGCGGATACGATAGAAGAGGAGCAGCGATTGGTAGCACGGGAATTTATTCTGTACAGTGTATGTATAAAATGTAATCATGGCGTTTTGTGAGATGACAAGCAATACGAATTCTATGTACGGAAATTTTGTTTAAAAAACGAGCGCAACCGAATATAAAATTTAAAAAAAAACAAATTCTTCCCATATAGACATCAAATTACTCTTTTAGAATTTATTGTATTTCCTATTTTAATATCTTATTTGCTCATGAGACTCCAAATCATCCTGTGAGCTACTTATAGAACATGATCTTCTTTTTCACTTTAGGTTCCGTATTCCAAATTACAACTAAAATACAAATCAAAATAATATATCCCAACACATGCATGGAATCTTTCAGATTTTACGAGTGAAAAATTAGTATACAGTCACTTTTGGTGATTTTTCAGGTTTTCAAAAGTTTTGTTCTGAAAAATAAATGTAAAACTTCTCAAATTTAATGCTGATCATAGATAACCCAAGTAAACGAAATCAAAACAGCGATGAAATTTTTTCTTATGTTTCGGAAATCCGAATACATCAAGTTCTTACGATATTAGCTAGACACTACTTGTTTAAGAGAAAACCGGCTCCGTAAAGCTAACGCAATTGAGGCTCCCAAATAAATGAACTTGTTAAAAAGAGACTGAAAATGCAATGTTTGCATTCACAGAGAAAAAGAAAATTGTTGCAATACACATAGCACGAGACGAAATTATTGTTCACATTAACCTTTCAAGCAGTTTACGTGCCACGTGGTGATGAGATCGAAGCATGTATAAACTTCCCAGTTACTGCTGTAACCGCTCTTTTTTCCGATTTTTTTTCCAATATCACGGAAAAGCGAATCTTCACAGCTCATAATCACAGCAATAAGAGCACACATATAAAATATGGGATGAAACAATGTCAACTCTGTTCTATACAAAGTGGTCAGTGGTTGAATCATACCATTTCTCGAGAAATCGTAGACTTACTAAGACGATTTTTGCGAGTCGCAATTAGTCAAAACAAAATAGAAAAATATAAACCTGTAAAAAGTAATCTGATATGAACCAATTAAGTCGGTTTGATGTAAATTGCTTGTTGATATTAAATTAAATTTTAAAATTTTCATTTTTTATCCTAAAAAATCACAATCCTATTAACACATCAATATGAGAAAAGTTCAAGAACAGGTAATTTTCATCAATAGAGCTTATTCTTAATCCATAAACCCAACTTAGAGCCATTTCCCCTATTGTGTTTATTTCAAATTAACTCGTTGTAAATTTGACCATTACGAAATGAGGAGCTCGGTGAGAAGTGAGTAAAAAAATCATATATTTTAGCTTTACGTAATTTGTGACTTTGCCTAAGCTTATGTGAATATCGACCAGATTTCACCAGTTTAGATGCAATCCGAACAACATAGGAACATTAGGACAATGTTTAAAAAATCACGAAAGAGCAACAAGAAAGCAAAAAGTGTGTTCTAGGGTACCATGGAAAAATGTTCCTTTAGTGTATGGGTACTGAGGCGGAAATGAGCACCATTAGTTTAACTAAATGCATTCAGTGTTATTTGAATTCCCAATTTTAATCGCTACCAATAACATACATCATGTACCAATAACTTTTCATCATTTAAACCTTTGAGATCCACTACAGATGAGTATATCGGTGAAAGCAATCTGACCAGCTCATCGAAATTGTAGAATTTGTATGAAAACAATACAAAGCGCTACGAATATTTTGTCACAAATTTAAGAAAAACGTCTCTCTGGTGGTTACATCAAGGACTGGCAGATCTACTAAATTTTCAGTGTAGATTCGCAAAATGCGTTGTTGTTCAAATCTATTCATTCGAATCCAACTCTTTTTTCAGAATCATCTTTTGCAGTTAATGCCTAGTAGGCTACCAGCCGCTTTGACGCTTCTCTACATGTCTGCGATGTGACAAAAAAATGGGCTTCATCTAAACAATTTTTCTTTAGGATGCTATCTTGTACTGGCTGCATTTGTATTAGGTTTGATTAGATTAGATTAAAGTACTACTACACTAAAAATTTATTTTCGTAAATTCGTTAACATGGATTTTGTACATAGAACAAATATCTCGTATATTGTATGAAACATTCATATTGTCTTTTTATCTGGTTACTATCATTACACCTTTTTGTATAATGCACCTAATGGATCTCGTGATG
>JASCZW010009720.1:0-40705 GCA_034211315.2 Aedes japonicus | reverse complement strand
TACATACTCAGCAGCAAGTTAAAAAGTTCACCATCAGTAGTTTCCCTTTGAGACGAGTCATTTTAAAACAATCCAAAAGTTTATTTTTTCTCACGGGAAATAAATATTAAGACAAGATCAAATATTTCTACAGCATCATTTATTTATTGAATTTCAATTCAAGAAAATTACAAATTAGTAACATTAGCATTTCTTTTTTAAAAATTACCTCCTTGCAGATGTCTTGGCATAGAAGTTTTGAGACGATTTCAATTTCATTCGGATTCAAGTTTCATCCTGAATCGCTAATCTCTGATTCTTTCACCGTGTCCTTGTGTTCCTTGACCATAACCTCGGCGAGAAAGCAAGCGCCAAACATTCTCGATTGGAATTAAGTCGGGATCAGAGCGAAGGCCGGCCATTCCAGAACAGGGATGTTATGGAAGTCCAAGAAGTTTTCTGTTTGACTGCCGATGCATGACAAGAGGCGTTATCCTGTTGAGAAAGACCGCGTTCCCATCCATCTCATTGTCAGCTATTGGAACAAGAACTTCCTCGCGAAGCTGTGCAATACATTTCCGGAGTTCATCCGTGGTTGAAATGAAACAAACGGGTGCTGTCAAACAAACACGCTCAATCCGACCCATCTAGTTGGAGACTTCTTTTCGTCACTGAACACCACATTCAGGGTTGTTACGGTAGCGCGGATTTCGCGAATTTCGCGGATTTCGCGATTTTCGCGGATTTGGCGCGGATTTGTTCATAAAATTCGTTCTGGCGCGGATTTGGCGCGGATTCGTTCAACACCATATTGATATACCCACACAGAAATAAAAGCGTTCACGAAAATGAAAAAGAACCGTGAACTAGTTCACGTTTTCAGGGTTTATACCTAAAAACGTGATTTAGTTCATGATTACGTGATTCAGTTCACGGTGTATTTTTGCTTGTCCTCGAATTCATGACTGCAGTTCACGGATCCGGGCACGGATTTTTTTCCGTGCAGAATAAGTTAAATGAATTAACAAAATGAGTAAACCAGAGCGTGTTTATTTTCTAACTTTTAAACTACAACCTTTCTTTGAAAAAGAAATTGCAAGGGCTGGCAAAACTGAGCTTTTATGAAGATGAAATTTTGAAGATTTTACTGCTGCCAGGTATCAAAGAGCAGGTTCTTTTTGTGATTGAATCAGCGGGAGAAACGGAAAAGTTGCTTAAGCATCTCGAAACGAATGAGTTTATTCTTTACGATATTTATGATAGTATTCTCGCATTTTTGGTCACTATGATGTCAAGAGTTTACGATCCAAAACAGATAATGGAAGCCATCAACAACAAAATGCTAATGGAAGAACATTTTCTTAAGGATACAGATGTAATTATTTACAAATCCATTCTTGACGCTGCAGGAAATCAACTTAAAACATCTCATTTCAATAAGCATTTTTAAAGACCACACTAAGGCTTTCGTCTCGTATTTGTTTTCAAAAGATGTTCCGAATGAATTTGTTAGACTAGTCCGCAACTTGAAGGTTGGAAGGATCATAAATAAGGATTCCATCAAAAAACGTCCACTTAGTCGATGTTATTGATTTTAAATTAGACAAATCTAAAATTCACGAAGAATTAGTACTTGCAAGTGTCAAGTTGTCAACTAAAACGGTTGAATCAGAAACAGATTTGGAAGTACTTGATTTTTTATTCCAGGACGATAGTTTCTCTGAAATGAGAACATTGCTCAACATTGTAACTTGCGTATCTCATTCTAATGCAGAGGTCGAAAGAAAATTTTCACTATCTAAGCATGTGTTACCGGAACACTAGGCTCAGTGAACAGCAGTTCAATATTCGTAAACATATTTTTGAGTGGCATGCATTTTTTTGAGAATGATTGAGAATGATTTTGAGAATGAACCAGATTTGTTGTTTCAAAGGACTTGATTTTGAAGACGAACTTTGAGAGGCAATCTTACGAATCCAAACAGAAACAAAAGAAAGATTTTGAATTAGTGGAGGCACAAAAAAATAAGGAAAAAGCAAAGAAGGAAGCAAGGCACCAGATCCAAAAGCAAGAAGAAGTTGTAGGAATGAAAAGGAAGGCTAAAGAAGATATTTTTAATTTGATGGAAAAAGAAATCAGAGCTATGACATCCAATTATCCAGAAACATCATTCCTGAAAGTTTTATTGAAACAAAAGATAACATCCAGCAGGAGGAACAATCAGAAAGGGAAAAATTAGCTCATATGAAGGCTATTGAGAACAATTAAATGTTATGACGTATATGTTAAATAAATACGTACCTATCTTGATACACCATTGACAAAATATGGATCATTCTCTTTGAAATACTTTACATATCGGTTGTGTTCGAGTACTTTCATCACTCACTCAAACGTCCTGTGCTCCTTCAGGGGTGGACTTGGCCAGCGTGGATCACATCTTGGGTCATTGGTTGTTTTTGTCTGGACATTTTTATTAAGTTGGTTATCGGTCAATTTATTTGACTTAGCTCATCGTGACTTATGTTTCCCTCTTTACAGGTTTTATTTCACACTGAAGTTTTCAATTACATTCCTGTTTTGAACAATGCATCTAATTGGCTCAAAAACGCAGGCAATCTTATTGTGGGGAACGGTTTTAGCTCCACCGAGACCCTATTCCAAGCGCTGGGTTTTTCTGAAGGAAGTTAATCAAAAATCTACTTTTATTATTTGTAGCATGCTGCCAAAAATGAGTGATGCATGTTATTGTTTACCCCTTGTTTGAAATAGGTTCGCCTACTGATGAAGCCGTTCCCCATCCTATATATTTGATGCTTGATAAGTTATAGAACATTCGTGTGTAGATTGGATTTGAAAGCGCGGATTTGATTTTGAACTCGCGCGGATTTGGCGCGGATTGATTTTGAGCTCGCGCGGATTTGGCGCGGATTTATTTTCAGACTTTTCGTAACAACCCTAGACCACTCATTCTCCCAGAACTGGTATTTTCTAGCAAATGCAAAACGGGCCTTTTTATGACGATCAAGAAGTTTTGGTGCAGGTGCCGTTTTCCTAAAGGAATTATTGGGATCTTCACTCAAAATCTGACAAATCCGACGTTAGAACACAGGGAGATTCATTTCGGCTTTGATGGCACTCGGACACACCCTTTGATGGGCTGCAAGTCGTTTGATGTCCCTCTTAATCCTCGGTGTCAGAATACACGGACGTCCGGGTCGCTTCTTAGTGGCATATTTCTTACCCAACCCGACGACATCCTTACTCCTTCCTATTCTTCTGCCAATTTCCCGAAGAGTCAGACCTTGTTCATGGAGGGTAATTACTTGTCCTCGCTCAAATTCAGTCAATCGCTTGTTTTTGGCATTTTCCAGCAAATCCAAAAAAAAATGAACAATATTGATCTGATATAAATAACCCATGTATTTCTAACAGTACCAATTTCGACGAAAGCAAACAAAAATTTTAAGTCTTACGCAACAACAACACGTCCACGGGGAAAGACAGTCTGTCGGTGAATTGCGTCTTTATATTTATTTCCTTTGAAGACGAGATAAACAATTGAATCTTGTCACACACACACATGCTGTAAGTGAATGAACTGGTCATGAACATTTGTGCTTTCAATGCATATTCATTGATATGCGTGTTGCTCAAGTTACTCTCACTGAGTGAATGAAAGCATTGAAATCATTTTGTCGTTATATTTATTTCCGGCACTGTATGTGTTCAAATAATAAATTTTCAACTAATTTTGTAAAATTTAATTGAATTTTACGTTATTTGTACTAATTTTCTTATATTCGTCTAATATATTATTTTTGATACCATGTATGTGTTGAGCCTATTACTTTACGTCTGTTTTGGAAGAGTTCACATAGTTTTGGAACATAACAAGCGAAATATTAGCCAAAACATTGAAAAATATCATGAATTTCAAAAGTAAATTTCTCAAAAAATTGCAAGTTGTTGCAAAAAAGTACCCAAATTGGAATCTTTGATGATTTTTAGCCGAACTCAATGCGATAATTTATTACTTTTTTGCGTGTACATACATATGCATTCCGTTGCACAGATTCTGATATGTTTTCATGTCAACATGCACCGGTTATGGAAAAATCAAACGGCATGATTTTCAACTCGAACATCTTTATTCTTTATTGTGCTATAAAAATCAATTGAAAACTCGCACTTGTATGCGTGTGTCAACGAATACGGTTGATCGCTGGCACACATACTTCTTTACTTCTCTGTCAAAACCAAGGGGCTATCATCGAAGCAAATGTTGAAGCATGGATGTTGGTGAAATATCGAAGCAACCATGTAATTTTCCCATTACATTCGAATGCGCCTCAGAACCAAAACGTCAAATCTCATATTAACTGTTTAGTAATCAACCGTGGAGAAACCCTGGTTTACCATTTTGGTTCTTCCGGCGGATTGCTTCTAGTTTGTGATTGGTGCCTTCAACAGATCACTATGGCTCAAGCTAGGTTATTTTAATTAATCCAGTAGGTATTCATTTAATTAATGATATTATCAGCGTGCAGTATTCGTGAGAAATTGTAGAATTATTCCTGCAAAGTCTTCCACTCGGTGATGTGGCATCGTATGCTAAAAAGAAAATCACATGTGATAGTAAAATGTTTTCTGATTCCCTTCAAAACACACTACGTTTACTAAGATAAAATATTGATTCACGGTACGCCAAGTGCCACCGCATAAAAAAATTGTTTTTTCTAAAACATACAAAATGGCTGGATTCAAACTTTAAAATTTTGAATAATACTCGAAAACAAATGTTGGTGGAAGGCAGCAAATATCTTTTGGTGAAGAAACCCCTAGGAGCAGGCTCTATCTGCTGAACCAGAAATCAAACGTTTTACAGTCGACGATGCTTTGAGGTTTTTATGCGAAACTGATCTAACAAAACAACAGTCCCAAAACATTAGGAACATGATGTTTAAAAAGGATTTATCCAGCATACAATGACATCCGCGATAATAAAAGTACTTGTTATCCACGTTGTGAGGATGAATGATCATAACCTGTGCGTGTCCGACATAATCCGTCATTTCATGACGTTCTTAGAAATGAGAAGAAAAATTAGTATTTTCCATTTAAATCCAACTACCTTTGCCTATCTTGACAGATACGCGTATTTCGTCTACAATTTGCAGACTTCTTTTGTGTCTGGTACTAATAACTCGACTGTACACTGAAGTTCTAGTTACAGGTATTCCACTAAACAGCTCAAACTCTCTAGAATTCATTACGTTCTTGTTTAAACAGCTTCCAATAAATTGATATTTCCTTCAAGTTTTAGATTTTGTGGTGGTTTTGAGTCGTATTTTTACATATTTCTAAATTATTTCAAAATTCATTGGACTCTCCAATTTAAAAAAAACTGTTGGATGTCGACCACCAGTTAAATTGGTTGAATTGGCTGTGTCGACACTTCGTTCCGCAATATTTTGTTATCGGGCGTAGCGTTTTGTCTATTGTTTCGGTTGCCTATTGTTCGTTCAATGAAAAAACACAATCACACTTTGTGAGTGGCCCCAATAGTATCCTTACTGTTGGCTTAAATAGGTTAAAATCGGAAATCGGAACTAATTTTCAAATATTCTTCTTGACAGCTTATCGTTAACCAAAACGAACCCAGTTATCCAAAATCCCAGTGATTTCAAGTGAGAGTGCAGAGGTGGCTTCTGTGAGGACCAAATTATAAGAAGAGTTGGCGCGATACACGGTAAAAATTGGACATGAAAATTTGTTTGTTAGAAAAACTTTTTTTCCTTAAAAGTGCCCATCTCACAATGTATGGCGAGCTTTTAGATTGTCTATATAAAAAATAAAAAATATTGTTTAACTAGAAATTAGAAGAAAAATTAGTATTTTCCATTTAATTTCAACTACATTTGCTTATCTTGACAAGATATCAAGATAAGCAAATGTAGTTGGAATTAAATGATTCTTGGATAGGATCAAAAGACGAACAGTTCTATCGAAATGGTATTCACGTTCTTCAAAACCGTTTTCGTCATTTAAAGTCCATGGAGCAGCCCATGAAAAGCAATCTATCATCAAGTTCCAGATTTTCTTAGGTCTGATGGCTTGGCTGGAAGAAGACAATTTGAATCATTTGCTACCCATTTTTGAGGACCCGGAAAGGGACAACCATATTTTTAACTTTTGTCATATGTAGCTTTGTATGGGCGCAAAAGAAGGTCATATTTATGTAAATAACTAAACTACTTATATTAATAGCACTTGGTTAAAATTTTAATAAACAAAGATTGTAAGTTTTTCTGATTAAATGACCCACGAACTAAGTCATTCTTTTCAGTTGAACGAGAGTTATTATCGTTCAAATACCATTCACTTAGAAGGAACCCTCTCCCTTTTCGAAACTAGGAAATGACATCCGGTATAGAAAAGAGAAACGTAGTCTTCATTGCTTTCTGAAAAAAAGTTCTCCGGTCTGATGAAAACAAATTTGAGATCTTCGGAATCTAGCAGCGGTCGAGATGGATCGTAGAAACTTTCATGGATCCACTGTATTTCGTGGTATAAAATGTTTACATTCTTGTTAGACTCCGTAAAAGTGCGCAAACGCATTGTTTACGAACAGCAGCAAAATCCGAATGTACGTACAAAAAGTGATGCAGAGGCAAGGGCTGGGGGCGTACAAAGTGAAAAAGGTGCCCAACCGTGATGCAAAATTTCACTACAATAAGTCGTGTGAAGGAGCTTTACATAAATTTTTTGCAAACATTTTCTTGTATCATAATGGACGACGAAACGTACTCGAAGACTTTGAACAGCTTCCGGGTCTGGTTTTTTATACCGCAATGCAAAGGAACGCCGTTGCTGAGCATTTCCGGACTAAGAAGGTGTCCAAATTCCAGAAGAAGTATTTGATGTGGCAAGCCATATGTAGTTGTTGTCGCAAGTCTAAAAGATTCGTCTCAACCGGCACTTTCAATTAGGATGTGTACGAGAAAGAATATCTGCAAAGACGGTTGCTACCGTTTATCAGAAGCCGCGACTGTCTAGCTCTGTTTTGGCCTGATTTGGTCTTTTGTCACTATGCGAAATCCGTCTTGGATTGGTATAAAGTACAAAAGGTCAAATACGTGCCAAAAACAGCCAATTCACCAAACTGTCCAGAACTTCACTCAACAGAGAAGTACTGGGCTCTAGTTAAGCGGAAACTCTTCAAAACTAGAGAAGAAAGAAAAAAGCAAAGGGTAACGAGGATTTCAAGAGAAAATGGAGAATCGTCATGGCGGGCGTATCTGACAATATCGTACGGAACCTGATGAACATTTCAATCAACTGTTCCTAATGTAGATATAACTCTGTTATTTTGACATAAACAATCTGTTCTGTTGAGTTATGCGTAAATTTTATTTAACTGCTATTATTTTAGTGTCCGAAATTTGACGTGAACAAGCTTAACATTGACATCTTCTCTGAAAATCTGGAAGCGTCCTTGCTAAAGGTTGCGTTGGAAAACGACTTCTAGTTTCAACAAGATAACAATCCAAAACACACGGCACGTAAATCTTGCATCAAACTATTAGAAGGCCTCAACAGTCCCCGGATTTGCATTCGATCGAAGATTTGTGTTATATGTTGGGTTCAAGAATGGACAAACTAACGTAATCCACAAGATTCTTCTCTTCGAATCTCTTCAAGCATGGGAATCAATCAACCAGCGTAACTTGTAAAACCCCGTGGGGAGTATGCCCACTTCGTCTGGCATCGGTTATTAGCGCCAAGGAAGGCCAAAGTATCCCAAGTAACAATTTTAGTTTTATTCCAGCCGTATAGCACTCCTCCTGGCTGTATTGACAAAGCTACATTCAAAACTGTTTTGTCTACGACCACCTCCTCTATGCATCTTTAAAACCGATATTTGTACACTCTTTAAGATCAAACAGATTTTAAAAATGTTCTAGTCAAAGATGTTACGACCACTTGAGAACCATCATAAAACCTTTTGGCTGCCATGCAAATCAGAATACTGCCAAATGGTCACAGCTGTCAAACTTCACTGTTATATCGTGGTTGCTTTTTGTTGTTCTGCTTTGTTCGATTCTCTGCTCTTCTGATTCATTTAGCAGTAAATAATATCTAGGAAAATAGTCCTAGTGTTGCGGTAAATTTTGTTTGAAAGCAAAATATCCATAACAAATATTGGTACGATAAGAGCCGAAAATTAATGCACCTCTGAAATTATGCGAGTTTATAACAACAAAAAAACAAACAAAAAAATTAATCAAAAATTTCCTGAAAATTGATGGAATTCAATAAGATATTCTGTGAGAATGCCAAAATTGGTCTTCGATCTACGGTTCATTTTCATTACATTTAAAAGTTGGTGCATTTATTTTTCCACATTTCAGTTATTTCTTATATTTCAATATGACTATTGGAAAAAATCACAGTTTTGCCAAAGAGCCAATTTATTTTCGCGATGACTACCATAAAACTATTTGATCATTTGGTGACTTCCCTCAATGCCAATTCGCCGTTTAATGCATTTACTGGAGGCAAAATAGTTTCAACTGACCATAATAAGATAATATGAATAAGTCCTAAAACGGAATTTCAAAACAGCATTTTACGAGTTCATAAAGTCAAAATAAAACCTTTGATAGGAGTAAAAGGAATTTTAGAAGACAAGGTTCCAAGATCGTTGTGAAGAAGATTTGTAGGTTCTCATAAATCTGACTAAATATATATTGGCATCTCTTGGTACCATAATAAAGCCAAATTGATTTCCAGTGGCGTTCATAAAACTGTAATAAAACATAATAAAGCTGAATGGTTTTGGCCCAAGTTACATTGGGCTTTGGGATGGAATCGGGCGAGAACTGCCAAAGAAGCATATTTCCAACAGAAAGCAATTAATGCGGGAGATTGAAGCTGTATTGAACACTCTTTGTCCAGATGCAACTCAAAACTTGGTCGAATCTTTGCCAAGATGCTTAGCGTAAGTGATTAAGTACAAAAAAAAGACCAGATTACCAGATTAGGAATTTCTTGGCAAATTTTGACATTTTCTTCATCCGAACAGCCTCAAGAATGTCAAACTTGGACGTGGCGACGGAATATTCCTGCTCGGGTAGTTGGCTGAAGTTAGCCTTAACCTTTTCAGGTGCCCACGAGATTGGAGGGTAGCAGCCATGAACCGAGAACGTAGGAGGGATATTGTGTATCAGGTATTGTCATAATGACGTTATGCCATGTAAGTAAATAAATAAGGGATTCTTTGAACGATTGTTATTAGACATAATAATTCGGAAGATAAAACGTTCGAAGATAAAACGTAAAGAATCGTTTTTGTCATTTGAAGTCCCTGGGGTGGTTCATGAAAAGCCATCTATCATCAAGTTCCAGATTTTCTTAGGCTTGATGGCTTGGCTGGAAGAAGACAATTTGAATCATTTGATACCCGTTTTTGAGGACCCGGAAAGGGAAAACCATATTATATGCAGCTTTGCATGGGAGCAAGAGAAGGTCATTTTTATGTACATAACTAAACTGCTTTATACTAATAGCTCTTAGTTAAATTTTGAATAAACAATATTTGTAAGTTTTCCAATCAAATGACCTTCGAACCAAGTCGTTCTCTTCAGATGAACGAAAGTTATTAGCGTTCAAAAACCATTCCACTTAGAGATAACGCTCTCATTTTTCAAAATTTTGAAATGACACCCGGCATAGAAAAGAGAAACGTAGTCCTACGTTAAAACAAGTAGACAATCTCATTGCTTTCTTCGGTCCGGCCTGATGAAAACAAATTTGAGATGTTCGGAACCTAGCAGCGGTCGAGAGAAAGGATAAAACCAGGTGATAAGCTTCTGGATGAGAACATTAAAAAAAAAACTGTTAAGCACGGAGGTGCCAATACTATGGTGTGAGGATGCTTTTCGTTGTTAGGAGTTGGAAAACTCAACTCAATGGGATTATGACTACGCAATTGCGCCAGTACTGTGGGTTTATTTTAATATAATCTGGATATGAGAGGGACCATCAGGGCACCCGATTGAAGCGAATTGGTTGGAAAGAGGCTCTTAATAACCAATGACTGTCCTCGTCGTGCTTTTGTAAGAAGGGCCAAAACCGGATTGATGGATCGATAGGCAACATCACTTATACGTATCCCAGGGCTGTAACGTTAACCGGAACCTTCGCCATGGCCAACGAAAACATGCGTGTAGGCATGTTTTTGAGTTCTTTCTTCGTTTTATTTATCAATTCCTCCTCAGTTTTCGCGACAAAATTGTTGGAGTAGATCTTACGCTTCAGGTTGGACCAGAAATTCTCGATGGGACGCAGCTAGACGTTGAGCGGGTTCGTTGGGATGTAAAGAATCTCCGTCCAACAACCAGATTGAACAATGTATCAAAAAAACGAGCAATCCAACATGAGGATGCCCCAATGGGCGAGGAGAAGAGCGTGCCTTTTGTTCACAAACTGTTAGCAATGGGGAGTTGGCATTCCCGCTCTCCCTATGCAGTGTGCTTCAATCGGGTGCCCTAATGGTCCATCCTAAAGGGTGTCCACGATGAAATTGCCACACTATGAAATTGCTCTAACTTTTTAACCGTTCGGTAGAATTTAATGAAAATTTGTGTGGATTTAGTTCATTATTTACATCCTGCAAGTTTTAAAGTCCTGTGATCAAAACTCGCGGAAATGGAGTCGAAAGAACAGCTCGTGCGTGATAAAATCTTGCGCATTCATCACGAGAACAAGGATCTCTCGCATCGTTCCATCGCTAAAACGTTGGGAATCGCGAATTCCACGGTGTCGCGAGTGATTAAGCGGTTCGAGGAACGGTTGACCACCGATCGGAAGCCCATAAGTGAAGGAAAAAGTATTCCGTACAACACCAAAAATCACAACCGCGTAGTTGGGGCCTTCAACCGAAATCCGAACGCCTCCGTTCGGGATGTGGCTAAAGCTGCACCTAAGCCGAAGTTTTGTCCAGAAGGCCAAAACTAAGGCTGGGCTTCGAACGTTCAAGGTACAAAAGGCCCCTAATCGCGACGAGAAGCAGAACAAGTCCGCCAAAACCCGTGCCAGGAAGTTGTACCTCAACATGCTGACGAAAGTTGAATGCTGCATCATGGACGACGAAACATATGTGAAGGCCGACTTCAAACAGATCCCCGGCAACCTGTTTTTCACGGCCAAGGATAAGTTCAGCGTTCCGGAGCATGTCCGCTCTCAAAAGATGTCCAAATTTGCGAAGAAATTCCTGGTTTGGCAAGCCATCTGCACGTGCGGGAAGCGGAGTGCACCTTTCGTGACCCAGGACACGATGAACGGACAGGTGTACATAAAAGAGTGCCTCCAGAAGCGGCTGCTTCCTCTCCTGAAGACCCACAACGTCCCAACAATCTTCTGGCCGGATTTGGCCTCATGCCACTACTCCAAGGATGTGCTGAAGTGGTATGCGGACAATAAGGTCAATTTCGTGTCGAAAATGTTCAACCGCCCCATCGAGAAGTACTGGGCGATTATGAAGCAGCACCTTCTTAAACGACCTAAGGTAGTGAAGACAGTCGAGGAACTGAAGAAAGTATGGGTTTACATGCAAAAAACGGTTGATTCACAGGTTGTGCAGAATCTTATGGCCGGGGTTAAGGCCAAGGTGCGGGCATTTGCGTATGGACTGTAAAAAAAATACGAGTAAAATGGTAAAATGAAGTTTAATAGTTATTTCACAATCCCTGAACATTTGATGGCAATCGGATGAAAACTCGAATTTTGCGAATCAATTTTGTGTGTGGCAGTTTCATCGTGGACACCCTTTATTTCCTAGTACTATCATGAAATATTTATATAATTATTTTCATATTTAAATAAGAGAAAAAAAAACTGCAATCAAGCGCATCTATTATATACCTTCATCTTCATTTGGTTGATCCTGAAATGAAATGAATGATTTACACAAAGGTTTTTTTTTTGCACGGGGGATACGTTCCAGTTTTAGTATGGAACCGTGTAAAAAAAAGACTTAATAGAGTTGATAAATTCACATGCTTAGACATTTTATATTGCTCCGATTTTTTCTGTATGCGTTACCTTTCCATGCAATGGTCAAAATACAGATTTTAAAATTTTGAGTATTAACACCAAAAATTGTGAATTTTTTGAAAACGTAAAATGTTACTTGAATTAGGTCGATAAGTTGTTCCGTTCTTGAGTTATCGCCGAAAACAAACCGTGTAAAAAAAAACCTCAGTGTATACTGCTTCCTGAATAGTCCTGATGTATACACATAGAAATTATGAATTTCTAAGAGACGTAATTCATGTTTGTAAACAATCGAAGAACGTCAAGCAAGATTTCGCCTAAAAAATCTAGGAAATAAATTCTATATTTTTAGATAAACTTCAATTATAATTAATTGTAATTTTCGATTGGGAATGAACTAGACTAATCAAGGCTACGATGGATGGAATACAGTGCTGTGTGAGGATATCGGGTGGATTTTCGGGTTCATTCGAATTCCGCAGGGGACCTCGTCAGGGTGATGGCATCTAATGACTGCTGTTCAAAATTGCTCTTGAAGGTGTTATTAGACGAGTGGCATGCATAATGTGGGGCACGATTTGTAACAGATCCAGTCAATTGATCTGCTTTGCCGATGACGTGGACATTGTCGGTAGAACATTTGAGGCGATGGTAGAGCATTACACCAGAGTAAAGCTTGAAGCAGTGATGATTGTGTTAAACATAAATACGTTAAAAACAAAATACATGCAGGCATGCGGAATCTAGCAGGACAGAGCTGGGCAGCAATTTAACGACAAAAAACTGCGGACAAAGATAACAACCGTGAGATCTGGCGGCATATTATCAGTGGAAGTCGTGCCTACTACGGAATCCACAAGCAAATGCGGTCAAACAGACTTAGCTCCCGTACGAAGTGTATCCTGTATGAAATTCTAATAACACCGGTTGTTCTCTACGGGCATGAGTCGTGGACAATACTTGAGGAGGACTTGCGAGCACTCGGAGTTTTGGAGTGAAGTCTGGAGGCGGAGGATGAACCATGAGCTCGCGCAACTCGCTGACGAACCCAGTATTCGTAAGGTGGTCAAATCTGGACGAATACACTGGGCAGCACATGTGTGCGTCTCCGAATTTCTCTGCTGCAGCTGTTATCCGATGTAACCAATGATCTTAGGTACACAAACACATCCACCACGTCGAACTCATCTCCGTCAATTGTTACACTTCTTCCAATGCGAGCTCTATCACGCCCGGTTCTTCAAGCTGACAGATTCTTCGTCTTCGACTCCATGAAAATGCATTCAACGAATTGTTTTAAAACATAACAGTTGCGTAGATATTGGCTAAAGAAAGTATGGATTATTGGCAAAAAAGCAACTGATAAATAAAGAGTTTCTTGTTTTAAAATGCTGTAACTCCAGAACGGCTCAGAATACCTTGAGTTTTAAGTGATTTCTATGTAAAAAAAAATATTAAGCATAATTGGTACTAAATATTTTTCAAATTATTTGATACCCATTTGATAACAAAACGCAATACATTTATACATTTATAAAATGCCAAAAAATTTTGTTTGGCAACACTGGTGACTATTTTTTTAATGCTTAAATCATTTTTGACAAAACTGCAGGTACTTGTTTTTCATTTTTTGAACAATTTCTTTTCAATAACATCTAACAGATGGTTTTTACATAATTGGTTTCGGAGATGCAAGCAATTGAAAAAATGCCTTATTTCAATAAGCGTGTGGTACCATTCGCCGTAGAGTGCACTGTGGGACGAAACGCCAAAAACATGAACTTTTTACAATAACTCGTAAAAACGTCTTTGTAACATTTTGGTGTCTTCAGATGAAAATTTTCAAAAATATAACGCATTTAAAGGTGACAAATCTTGGTCGCAGCTTGCCACAGGCGCCGGTGCAAACTTGATTTTTTAAATGATGAGATAGAGCTTGGTGTCTTCGGCAAAGTTGTAGATAATTTTAACACAAACAACATTGCTAAAAACATCAACCTTCTATTTGGTCACTGCGTCGAGATACGTGTTTTTTAAAATGGCGGGCCATGGAAACTAGTTTTTTTGTGATTATTTAATAAATGTGCAGTTTTAGGTCAAAATAATGTTCTACAAAGTTATACAAATAATCAAAATATAGTCTTTTTCTGTACTCACCTTACGTCTAAAACCTTTATGGGAGTAAAACCTTAAGTTATAGTAGTTTTATTGTGAAAAATATACATTTTTCATAGCCCTTTAGCTGGCGGGGATGCAAGTGGATGCACATGAAACCTCATAGGGTTCAAAATATAGGATGTATTATAGCATATTATGTTGGTTTCATGCGTATCCATCCAGTTCAAGGCAAATTGGCTTTCTGCGGCGAAGAAGGTGGACAAGGTGGCTGTACAAAATCTGATGGCAGGGTCAAGCGTAAAGCCCGGCAATTCGGATTTGGAAAAAGCGGAAGCCTAACTGGAATATTTTTCCTGAATTTTATACTAATTGAACTTGAAAAAGAAATTTAATTTGATTTTTTAAATAAACGATTTCACCGATTTACACCCGTTTTCCCTTGAATTTTGACCGTATCACCCTTTATCCCCAAGGGTGAACCTGTGTTCTATGAAGTAGCGAATATACCATTAAAACTATCATAAATGCTAATTTTGTCAATTGAGAACCCTATTATCGTGTAAAAACTTGTATGTTGCTATTGTGTTGTGCAAATACCAGGGCCCAACGCTCTTATGACAATACTCTTAAAAATTCAATATATTTCACACACACACATTTTAAGGAAATCCTTTCACCCCTCACTTCATCCTCTCTTACTTCTATCCATGCACTTGCACTCACACAAACACACACATACGCACCATAGTCAAATGTTGTTTTTCTACAGCCGAGAGTTTACTTTCTGTGGATTGGGGATCGCGAATCATGAGGTGAAAAGTGCAAACCGTGCAAACCGTGTGTTGATAAAAGTGCGTTTCAAGTACAGAAAATGGCTAACATAACAGGTAATGAAAAATCGAAAAAGTTGTCTTAATTTGAGTCCTTACATGGATAATGAGTTTGTATTGTATTTTACATTTCTAACTGGTCTCATCATAAGTGCGGAATCGCTTATAAAAATAGGTTTTTACGATGAGTCGTCTTGGAGTCTTCCTAGCACTTATTCTTATTCGCTAAAAGCGTACTTTTATTAGCATTTCAGCACTTATAGTCGCACTTATGCAGTGCGCAATGCGCAATATTACTCGTACAGAAATTTTGTTGAGTTGAGAAATGTATGCTTCTCTTATTAATATTGTAGTTCTGTTTCTTCTCTGTGCAAGCACTTCCAAAAACTTTGGCTTAAACTTTACCGAAATGATCACCGTATCTGTCAGACTGAATACTTCAATAGTCCGTTCAAGTTGCATCCTAATATTATAAATTTAATTCCAACTTCATCTTCAAAAGGCAAGTGTGGCAGAAAACCACTGTCCTTCGAATAAAGTAGTGAAATTCTCAAGCGCTAAAAAACAGCTGAGTTGAGAGCACAGTACCAAGCGAATGAACTAGCTTACGCTACTCAAATGAAACTAAGGGAGGATGGAAAGAAAGATGCTGCTACCGTCGATTAGTTTCTTCACGATAATAGGGTTCTCAATTGGGAATATTAGCATTTATGATATTTTTAATGATATATTCGCTATTTCATAGAACACAGGTTCACCCTTGGGGATAATCATGGATACACATGAAACCAGCATAATATGCTATAATACATCCTATATTTTGAACCCTATTAAGTTTCATGTGCATCCACTTGCATCCCCGCCAGCTAATGGGCTATAAAAAACGTATATTTTTCACAATAAAATTGTGAGTATAGAGAAAATTTATATTTTGATCATTTGTACAACTTTGTAGAACATTATTTTGACCTAAAACTGCACATTTATTGAAAAAATCACAAAAAAACTAGTTTCCATGGTCCGCCATTTTAAAAAACACGTACCTCGGCACAGTGACCAGATAGAAGGTTGATGTTTTTAGCAATGTTGTTTATATTAAAATTATCTACAACTTTGCCGAAGACACTAAGTCTCTATCTCATCATTTAAAAAAAATCAAGTTTGCAGCGGCGCCTGTGGTAAAGCTGCGAACTAAGATTTGTCACCTTTAAATGCGTTACATTTTTTGAAAATTTTAATCTGATGTCACCAAAATGTTACGAACACGTTTTTACGAGTTATTGTAAAAAGTACATGTTTTTGGCGTTTCGTCCCACAGCACTATGGTCCGAATGGACAAATTTCACGACAAAAATCGATAACTCGAAAACCATTGACTTTAGACAGATGGTGTCTTCGGGAGATTTGATTTTTAAAATAATATCTATCTTTTGGTTTGAGTTGTGATTAGGGTGGTCCTTTTATGTTCATAATAAAAATTTCAACTATTTATTCTTATGATTTGGAGGATATTTTGCTTCAACAGAATTGTAGATATTTTAATTTAATGAAACTTTTGTGAAAAAAAATTAATTCTATCTCATCTACGTATCGTTTTATAACAGTTTTTCTAACTTTCCTTAGGGTGGGACTTGAAAAAACAGTTTTTTTGCTGTAACTTATTTATTTCAATTTGAATTTGAAAACTCTTCATAGATGACTTTTAGGTATAAAATGACGCACATTTTGAAGATACAAGATAGTTGCTAGTTATTTTATTAGAAAAGTTGTAGGGGTTGAAGTGTAAAAAATATACGTTTTTGGAAGATATCTTATTCCTTTATTTGCAAATATTTGCAAACACAGAGTCCGTGAACTGAAAGTACAAACTTTCATCTACAAGATCTAGGCAAGATTGTTTGTCCCCTTTTGTCCCCTTTAGGGAAAAAATCTTTTTAAATTTGGTAGATTTGCATTTTTTCTGCATAATTTTCGATCAGCAGCATCAAAAATTATCACCAAAGACCGTAACAACTCGAGGTTTTTATGAAAATGTTTATATTTTCATATTAATCCATCTCCGTTAATTTATTAACATTCATATCACAGACAAACAGACATAACACATCGAACATTTTCACTACAAATCATGGTCACTAACACACCTGCGCCATCTGTTGAACACACTGTGATGGATGACTAAGCTGAATAGATGGCAGTAGTGTGTTAACGTCAAACAAAAATCGGCTATACGTACTACCTGTAGCGATAATACCAACAAAGATAACATTTGAATTAACCGTTTAATCGGTAATCGATGAAGAAACTGCAAGTGTTATGTATGTTTGTCTGTGATAACATATTTTAATCTTCGTTTGACGTTAACACACTACTGCCATCTGTTAAGCTTTATCATCCATCACAGTGTGCTCAACAGATGGCGCAGGTGTGTTAGTGACCATGATTTGTAGTGAAAAATATTCGATGTGTTATGTCTGTTTGTCTGTGATATGAATGTTAATAAATTATCGGAGATGGATTAATCTAAAAATATAAACATTTTCATAAAAAAAAACTCGAGTTGTTACGGTCTTTGGTGATAATTTTTGATGCTGCTGATAGAAAATTATTCAGAAAAAATGCAAATCTACCAAATTTAAAAATATTTTTTTCCCTAAAGGGGACAAAAGGGGACAAACAATCTTGCCTAGATCTTGTAGATGAAAGTTTGTACTTTCAGTTCACGGACTCTGTGTTTGCAAATATTTGCAAATAAAGGAATAAGATATCTTCCAAAAACGTATATTTTTTACACTTCAACCCCTACAACTTTTCTAATAAAATAACTAGCAACTATCTTGTATCTTCAAAATGTGCGTCATTTTATACCCTAAAAGTCATCTATGAAGAGTTTTCAAATTCAAATTGAAATAAAAAAGTTACAGCAAAAAAACTGTTTTTTCAAGTCCCACCCTAAGGAAAGTTAGAAAAACTGTTATAAAACGATACGTAGATGAGATAGAATTAATTTTTTTTCACAAAAGTTTCATTAAATTAAAATATCTACAATTCTGTTGAAGCAAAATATCCTCCAAATCATAAGAATAAATAGTTGAAATTTTTATTATGAACATAAAAGGACCACCCTAATCACAACTCAAACCAATAGATAGATATTATTTTAAAAATCAAATCTCCCGAAGACACCATCTGTCTAAAGTCAATGGCTTTCGAGTTATCGATTTTTGTCGTGAAATTTGTCCATTCGGACCATAGTGCACAGTGCATCTGTAGCTCTGCTCTGAAGAATCCTAAACTTTTATGAAATTGTTTGCATCATATAGTATATTGGATCAAAATACTATATGCCATTATTTTCATCCTCAGCTATTTAGATCATTTTAAAAGGGTAATATTATACACTCAGTAGCAAAGGTGGTAAAGTATTGATCGTAAGAAACATCATGTTCATTCTTCTGTAACTTTGTCAATTATCTATATATTTGGCTGCAAATTTGACATCGTTACTATTGTATTAATTTAGTTTATTGTTGTAAGTTATGATGACATATTTCAAAAATCTACTTTTTGAACATACTATAAGAATTCTTATGCTCCGTATTTATTTATTTTTTGAAAAATTTATATAGCTTCACGAAAGTTTCAAAATTATTTCGAGAGAAATAATGTGGACAAAATTTGAACAGTTTTCATCTTAAGCTTTGGGCCACAGCCTACGTCAAAAGTTACGCTCTAACCTGAGTAATCTTCCGGTATGGATCATGCAGAAATATCGATGCCAAAACTCCCGAGTGAATTCATTCCTTTAATGAATAAATATGCTTAGGTTTAACAAGCCAATTAATATTGTATGCCATAATTTTGAGATTTTCATGTTTTCTACTACTTATACATGAAATAAGTATTAGGGTGATATACCTGTATTTTCGCTAAATTCTTATTTATTTGGGTAGCTGTGTTTTCAAATATGTGTGATCGCACAGATAAAAAGAAACATTGAATTTTCTGAGTTATCGAATAGAATCCTAGATTTGGCAAAAAATAATGAAAACTATATGTTCATGTAAATTTAAGCCAGATAACGCTTCAATCAAGCGTGTTGTATGAAAGATTGCAAACATTGTTGTATGGCGCATGAAAGATTGCAAACAATTTCGTTGTTTACGCCTCCTTTGGCTTGGAATTAAACGAGGGAAAATTTTACGCGCCTGTTAAAGTTCATTAATTTTTTCTGTGCGTGCATTTGTTATATCTGAAACATAAAAAAATGTATCGTTCTATGTGGAATATATCATTCGTTTCATGTGCAACATGCTACTAGGCTGAAGTAAAATGCAGATACCTGTTTCGAAAAACTTTTTTGGTTGCTTCTGGGTTCAAACGCAACTGCAAAATTTCAGATCAATCGGTGATGTGCACACGGTTTTTCTTTAAATGACTCAGAATTTTACATGGCATAACTGTATTTTGAAAACCAATTACTCCAGCGGTCTCCAAATAACCTCTAATGATAAACCAATGTGTAGTTTTCATGAGAAGTTTAACAAGGAAAACCTTAAAGAATCGAAAGAATACCGGACATTCGAAGACCGCACAACGATTCGATGCTTGTTTTAAATGTTATTGATGATGATGATGATGATGATGATGAAATACTACCATTTATTGTAGCAAGAATGAAATACTACCATCTATTGTAGCTCGTTCACACCCACAGCACTAGAATCGAGCCTTCATTTGAAAGAATAAACCCAATAGATGGAGTCGGTGAGCCCGCTCTCGTTCCGCGAAATGTTAACAATAGGGAGGAGGCAGTCCCATTCTCCCTATCCAAATCGTTTCACTTGGGTGCCCTGATGGTCCCGCCTCTTCCCGCTATATATTAGGTCGTGGTCGTGTGCCAGGGCCAAGATAGGTCATACGAAGTATTGAGTGGAAGTCAATAATAAGTTACTGAGTGGAAATTAGTAGTATTTTAATTTGTGTTTTCTTCTTCCCAAAAACTTAAATAACAAATAAAAATATGAGAGGGACCATCAGGGTACCCAATTGAAACGAATTGGATGCAAAGAGGCTCTTAATCGGGGCATCTTTCTGTTAGACAGCACACATGTTTGACCCATTATTGTTGCATCTTGTTGTTGGAAGGAGATTCTTTACTATCCCGTGGATACGGATAGGTGATGTTGCCTATCAATCCACCAAACCCATTTTATCCCTTCTTAGAATGGCACGATGAGGTCAACCAGTGAAGCTCTAAAGGGCGATACGGTCAAAATTTGGTCAATATCAACTTGATGTATTTCTTTCAATTTTGCATTTAAAAAACCTGAACACCCCTCATTTTGAAGGTGTGTGTGTGTAGAATGTTGCTCCTATTTTGATTTTGGAATTCACTCTTCAGTTGTCAAAATGCCGTCCAAGCAAGAAGAGCAGCGTATCAAAATTTTGCTCGCGCATCGCGAAAATCCGAGCTACTCGCACGCAAAGTTGGCAAAATCGCTAAAAGTTGCCAAATCAACCGTTACAAATGTAATTAAAGTGTTTGGGGAACGTTTGTCGACAGCCAGGAAGTCTGGATCGGGGGGAAATCGAAAACCGGAAGCCGCTGAGACGACAAAGAGAGTTGCCGGTAGTTTCAAGCGAAACCCTAACCTATCTCTCCGAGATGCCGCAAATAGGCTGGGTGTATCGTCTACAACCGTGCATCGAGCCAAAAAACGAGCCGGACTATCGACTTACAAGAAGGTAGTGACTCCAAATCGCGATGATAAACAAAATACGACGGCCAAAGCGCGATCCCTGAGGCTGTACACGACGATGCTGACGAAGTTTGACTGCGTGGTAATGGACGACGAAACCTACGTCAAAGCCGACTACAAGCAGCTTCCGGGACAGGAGTTTTATACGGCAAAAGGAAGGGAAAGGTAGCAGATATTTTCAAGCACACGAAACTGTCAAAGTTCGCAAAGAAATATTCGGTTTGGCAAGCCATCTGTACCTGTGGCTTGAAAAGCAGCATTTTCATAGCTTCCGGGACTGTCAACCAAGAAATTTACGTGAAAGAGTGTTTGAATAAACGTCTGCTGCCTTTCCTGAAGAAACACGGTTGTTCCGTACTGTTTTGCCGGATTGGCATCTTGCCATTACGGTAAAAAGGCTCATGGAGTGGTACGCCGCCAACAACGTGCAGGTGGTTCCTGAAGGACAAGAACCCTCCCAACACGCCAGAGCTCCGCCCAATTGAGAAATACTGGGCTATTGTCAAGCGGAACCTAAAGAAGACCAAAAAAACTGCTAAGGACGAGCAGCAGTTCAAGGCAAACTGGCTTTCTGCGGCGAAGAAGGTGGACAAGGTGGCTGTACAAAATCTGATGACCCCTGCAAGCGTAAGGCCCGGCAATTCGGATATGGAAAAGCGGAAGCCTAACTGAATATTTTTCCTGAATTTTATACTAATTGAACTTGAAAAAGAAATTTAATTTGATTTTTTAAATAAACGATTTCACCGATTTACACGCGTTTTCCCTTGACCAAATTTTGACCGTATCACCCTTTATAAAGTATACAGAGAGGAGAGCCCGTTGCTCCCGGACTTAGTTTCCGTGATATAATGATTACTAGTAAAAATAATCAATATTGTTACTTTGAGTTCGCCCTCCGCAAACTTCAAAAACCTGAAATTGCGGTGATCTACCGTAAAATTAGTTTCAGTTCCATAACCCCGGCCTAGTTACTTCGTGCTGATTAGTATCGATCGATTTATACGTCGTCTGGGGCCATGCAGGTCGTTGAAATAAACGAGATTTAATTGATTACGACTTCGAGATAATCGCCAAGAAAGAGATTTGAAAAACATTTCACTCATTAAAACTAATCTAATCTACATCAATCTACATAAGCAATTTGTTGCGATGCAAGTCACATGACACTGTTTCTAGAAAATCTCTCTACTCCAACATGGATTCACACTCTGGCATTCTTTGTACAACGATTTTCCGACTCTAATTAGTTCCATTACTCGCATGATACCTTCGTACAGTGAAAGTGTGGGATTTCGCTCTGGTGATGAGAGGATGGAAAACCAACCCCCCTACGCTTTTCATGCTTTTCCGCCCGACGAGTTACCACACATGGCGAAAGCCCCAAAGGTGACACAGATTCATAAGGAAGTGCCTCAAACGATTTGCTGAACGCGCCCTATTCTGCATGCCACCGCTATAGCGCCGCACAGTTGGCAGAACTCGCACTCACTCGATTGTTTGTTCTTGCGGGGAAGGTTGGTACCTACATACCTACCTTTCGTTCAGTGTGATTTATGAAAAGAATCCTGCCCCGCCCTGTCCGTGCACAGCGACCGATCTTCTTTCCATCCTCTGGCAACGACGATAGGGTGAAATGGCCAGGTTCTGACCGATTCGACTGAACGAAATTTCAGTTTATCTATTCTATGTTTATCAATTCTAAATTCCAATCTATGATGAGCATTTTTGCAGATTCGTGCAAACATCCGGTGTGTTTGTTTATCATCATTTGTTTGCTCAGTCATCCTTTATTTATTACAGTCGACAGAATTATCCTGAATGGTTTGAACGATTTTTTATCGAAGGTCAAACTCCTCAAGTGAGTGCAACTATTGTCGGCAGCTTCTTTTCTATGCGGCTATCGTTCCATTTTCAGCAGCTGCATTTTCGAGTGCACGTGGTTAGTTCAAAGATAGTTCTTTCATGGAAGAGTATATAGAATAAGAGGTTTAAAAATTTGTTGCCCTGGGTAGCCATCATGTACCCTACACCCAAATAAAAAAATCCACAATCAGTGGAAAATAATCCTAGACATTCAATCAACTTTCATGTGACTCGGGAAGTGGAAAATGCTTCGCAAAATCAAGTGAATCTTATGTGAATGATTCAAATGTCAAATAGAATTTCTTTTTATAAGTAATGTCACTCATTTTAGTACTGGAAAATATCGCGATGAATGTGAACTATTTTCCCAGTGTAATTCAAACACAGGTTGCCTACATGCCGGCGTTTTTGTCGGTACATTTTCGTTATAAGTAACCTAAAACATTTATCACCGCCGCCGCCCCACATTTTAAGCACCTTCACCCCACATATCCTTCATATCCTCGCTGAACAGAATCACCTTTTAAGCCAGCCACCCCTCTCATGACCTCTTTCTCTTCTGTTTGGTTTTAATTGCAGAAATCAAATAACCGCATCAGTCAGTCGCTGTCGTCATCGTCGTCGTCGTCGTTTGGCGCGGGAGGCTCCAGTCCGAATAATGACATCTACATCGACGACGAAGGCCTCGAAGGTTCCGGCAGCAGAGGAGAGGTGAAGTCCACCACCACCACCAGCGCGCAACCGTTTGGCACGGGAGTAAAGTTAATTTAATTTTCTGGTTCGGTTTTTTTCTCCGCCGTTGCGGATGGGGTGGTTCCACCCAATTTTTTATGTTAACTTCTTTTTTTATTCGGCAAGAACTTTTGCTTGTAGATCAAGTTTCGTGAATAATTTAGTGGCCTTGCTGCTGCTGCTGCCTAGCAGTGAGAAGCGAGCCTTTTTGTCGGCTTCCCTTTCTTGGGAATGCGCAACCGAGCTCGGGAACACCTAGTATTAGAGAAGTACACAATTTGCCGGAAGCTGCAATAACTGAATATTTCATTCAGCGGGAGCACATCAAGGCATTTCTTTCGGAAAATGGGAACACTTTTCACCGGAATCGAAACATAATGGGGTCAGACGGGAACGAGGCTCACATGCATTGAATGGGGGGTCGTTGTTGAGGGGTGCCTACAGGCCTTAATGGATCCTGGTCCCGTGAGTGATAATGTACAATGGACGTGATTCATAAATTTAAGAGGCCTTCGGAGGTGGGAGGTGGAAAATGAAATGAACTTTGTTTTCCGACCAAACTTTGAAGCCACCTGCGGAGCCATGGAGAATATGGTTTATTCAAAGTGTAGGGAAAGATGCAGGACCGCGCAAACACACACACACACACCCAGGTAAATGTTTTATTCATAATTAGGTGTTCCTTTTTTTTGTTTGGGGTATTATTAAGTTTTTATTGCCGATCCTTGGCACCCCAAAGTTTCTTGTGGGCAAAATGTTTGCTGACGAAGTTTGGCATGCTTTGTTAATTATGCCTTGGAAATGAAATTTCAGTTGAACTTTGAGATTTTCCCGGTGAATAATCGCATGTTAAGTAGTTTTGATTGATTATTCGCAGCTGAAATTTTTGCGTTGGTCTGGCTCCATACAATGCGTCCGCTAAGACAAAAAAATGATTTTGATTTTCTGTACATTTATGGATCTTATTGTGTAGTTATCTCATTAAACTCTTTTGATCCTATATTGAAAAATTTATTCTTATTTGTATTTCCCTGACATACATTATCTAAAAGTGGCTTATACACTTACCCAGTGCAGGGCTGGTAGCAAGTCACTTTTTAGTGACTTCGTCACTTTTTTCGAGGCGGTCACTTTAAAGTCCCTTTTTTTAAGGCCTTTTAACTAAAGTCACTATTTTTAGTAATTAGTCACTTTTTTTAACTTTTTTTTGGGAAAAAATTGGTCGATAATGAATCATTCTACTTTCAGTGTGTAAAAAATGAATGTTGTAGCAACTATGGTTTTGGCAGCACGGAGTAAGATTTACCTTCTCTCTGCCTATAGCTGGTGCTGGCGGGCGCATGTTAGACGAGGTTTTTTCATCGTTCTGGCAGCCGCGTTCGTTCGGCTGGCGAGACAGCATACCCGACCGTGCCATCAGACTATCTTATATGTACATAATCAGCCCAAAATAAAGTTCAGTTAGTTAATCTCGTTTGAAATAGACAGTTGTGCCAGTCCAATTCTTTCTTTTAAAACACAACGTAGGAATAATTAAAGTTGAAGCGCCATCATAAATTGGTGCCGTGACCAGGATTCAAAGGAATTGTGTGTCTTTTCAAAACTATTCAGCAATTCAACGCTACTGTAAGGGTACAATAGCTGCGCCATTTCGCCATTGTAGCTTGGCGGTGGCCCCTATTCACCAATTGTGTTGCCATTCCGGCATTGTTCTTTTGTGCCGTAGTCGCACGTCTAGGATCATCCAGATCTTCCGACCATCATCGCAGCTTACACCATTCGACTGCAAGCTTTGCGGTACTTTTTGGATTTTCTACACCAACGGCGTTAGCAAGCACGGACGGTGCTTTGAAGCGTTCCAGGCTGCTGTTTTTCTTTTTAAATACAAGGCACTGGACCTGCCTTGGAACTGGTGAGTACCATTCCAAGTTCCTAACGATTTACTCTCCGGGTCTACCGTGGTCTTTTTGTTCGACAGACCACATTCGCCATTCATCGAGTTTCGAAGCCGTTGTTTGCTCCACAACATGTCGCTAGAGCAGCAGAAAGGGATTCTGCTATCCCGGAGGACAACGATGCTAGCCGCATTGGGTCGGGCAGAGGCGTTCCTGTCCACCTACGACGAACTCCGAGCGTTTGCTACGAACATCAACACTCAGGGCTTCAAACGGTCTCCTCATTTCCGTGTATCAGCTAGTGCATCAACGTCCTGCTCTGGTAGCAAATGTGTGGCTTGCAACCAGGAGCATCCGCTCATCAAATGTGCGAAATTCAATCAGCTTTCGCACTCCGAACGACAACGATTCGTCTCCGATAAACGTTTGTGCCACAATTGCCTCAAAGGTGATCACTTTGTTCGTAATTGCTCCTCCAACTACAGCTGTAAGCATTGCAAAAAGCGTCACCACACCATGCTGCATTCCGACAGCAGTTCCAGGCCATCAAACGACTCATCTTCTACTCGTACGTGCATGCCGACTCAAACTGTTTCGTCTAGCGCTGCTTCCGTTGCTGAACCAGTCCATCAATCCCTCATTGCAGCTACCGACAACAGGGTAGTTCTCAGTACATCGACTCCACTGCCTCGAGAAGACATATTTCTGCTAACAGTGCTAGTGAAAGTAGTTGATGCGTACGGTCAGGACCACTTAGCTCGTGCGCTGCTCGATAGCGCTTCTCAACTGATCTTATTACCGATCGCTTGGCACGCCGGTTGCATCTGAAGAGAAGTTCCGTGAATGTGACAATTCAGGGGGCTGGTAATCTGTCCAAAAAGGTGCGTGAGTCGATTTTCGCTCGGATAAAATCGAGAAACGACAACTTTGAATGTGGCATTGAATTCTTGCTGATGGATAAGGTGACCGCAGACCTTCCGGCTCAAGACATTCCCGTCAAGAACTGGGAAATACCTCAAGATCTAGTGCTGGCGGATCCTATGTTCAACAAAAGCCAGCAGATTGACATGGTTTTGGGCGCTAAACACTTTCATTCGTTCTTTCTAAGCACCGCTCGTCTTCAGTTGGCCGACAATCTTCCGATTCTAGTGGACAGTGTATTTGGATGGGTCGTTACAGGATCAGCATGCACCTCTCACTCCGTTCAGCAGCAAGTCACTACTGCTAGCGTTGTAGCTGTGTCCATGTTAACCCTCGAAGAGAGCATGGAACGATTCTGGAAGATATAAGAACTGACTGTAGACAACAAGTACTCTGTTGAAGAGCGCCACTGCGAGGATTTCTATCAATCTACGACATCTCGGGATAATACAGGTCGATACATTGTTCGTCTACCACGGAAGGTGGATTTTGATGCTCTGCTAGGGGAATGCAAGACTAGTGCTCTTCGACGCTTCGATCAGCTTGAGCGGCGACTCGATCGGGATCAAAAATTAAAGGAAGCATACCACAGCTTCATGAAGGAGTACCTCTCCCTTGGCCATATGCGACTGGTCGAGAAGGACGACGGAAATCACTCCCACAATTACTATCTGCCCCACCATCCAGTGATAAAGGAGGGAAGTACGACCACCAAGGTTAGGGTGGTTTTCGACGGTTCGGCTCGTACTTCCACCGGCTTCTCCCTCAACGAAGCACTATGTGTGGGACCAGTAGTCCAAGATGATCTCATCGCTATTATCCTTCGGTTTCGAACCTACCCCGTGGCCGTCGTCGCAGACATTGAGAAGATGTACAGGCAGGTGCTACACCACAAGGAAGACTTAGCTCTGCTTCGAATTCTGTTCCGATTTTCGAAGGACACAACCATCCAGACGTATGAGCTTCTGACAGTGACGTACGGCTTAGCACCATCATCTTTTCTGGCTACAAGAACCCTCCAACAACTCGCAGCTGACGAAGGTGCCCCGTATCCGTTGGGTGGTCCTGCTTTACGAAAGAATTTCTACGTTGACGACTTCATCGGTGGAGCTAATTCCGTGGAGCAAGCTATTCAACTTCGGGAGGAGCTATCTGAGTTACTCGAAAAGGGTGGCTTCGTTTTAAGGAAGTGGACTTCAAACCGTCTCGAAGTTCTTCAAGGTCTTGACGAAAGCCTGATTGGAACGCATTCCAGTCTGCAATTTTGTCCAAACGAATCCATTAAAGCGCTGGGAATATGTTGGGAACCAGAAGTCGATCAACTTCGGTTTGATTCTCATATAGAACAACGTGATGATCATCCAACTAAACGTTCCATCCTCTCCGACATCGCTAGGCTGTTTGATCCACTTGGCCTGATTGCACCTGTCGTTGTCACTGCGAAGATTCTGATGCAAGAATTGTGGTCTCTCTCCTGTGATTGGGACCAACCTGTACCGCACCACATTCGTATGAAATGGGAAGCCTTCCGGAGTGAACTGCCAAAGATCGCAAAGTACCGAATTGACCGTTATGCATTCCTGCCGGAGTCCCGAGTGGAGCTGCATACTTTCGCCGATGCTTCCACGCGTGCTTATGGAGCTTGCACGTACGTCCGCTGCGAAAATGTCATGCAAGGTGTAAAAATACGTCTACTCGCTTCCAAAAGCAAGGTGGCACCACTCAAAAAATTGACCATAGCCCGCCTTGAGCTGTGAGCCTGCGTCTTGGCTGCACATTTACATCAACATGTTAAAGAGTCCATCAACATCCACGTGTCAGCATCCTATTTCTGGTCAGATTCTGCAGTCTGCCTGTACTGGCTTCGCGCGCCTCCCAGTTCATGGAAGACATTTGTAGCGAACAGAGTATCGGAGGTACAACACTACACTCATGGAAGCAGGTGGAACCACATATCGGGCACTGAGAACCCTGCAGAAATCGTCTCACGCGGGATGTCGATTGAGGAATTCGTAAATAATGAAGTATGGAAACATGGTCCATCTTGGTTGATGCATCCGCAAAATCTTTGGCCAATTTCGAACCCACCTGACGTAGCAGATCAAGTACTGGAAACTAAGAGTGTCATTGTATCCGTCCAAACAGTAATCAGCATCAACCCATGGTTTCTTCGATGGTCGTCGTACAATCGTTTGCTTCATATCATCGGATACTGCCTGCGCTTCGCTGCAAAAACCCGATCTAAAGCGAGAACCCAGCCACTTGCAACCCCAGATAAGAAATGCGGTCAACAGTCGCTTACCGTAAAAGAGCTTACCAATGCCAATACCCTATTAGTCAGCCTTGCACAGCATGACGCATTCCGTGAAGAAATCAGAGCGCTTATAAGAGGAAATTCAGTTGCCAAAACCTCACCTGTTCGTCGCCTGTCTCCGTTTTTGGACCCACAAAGAATCTTGCGAGTTGGAGGCCGGCTTAATTTATCCCAGCTTCCATACCAGTCAAAACACCCTGCCCTCCTTCCAAAGAATCACCCGTTTACACGACTGATCGGTGAGCATTACCATCACAAACTTGTCCACGGCGGTGGGCGCCTCCTACTATCAACGATTCGTTAAGAATATTGGCCCCTGAATGGTCGTCACTTGGTGAAAGGCATCGTAAGGAATTGCTTTCGTTGTTCACGTCAACATCCAGTACCAGCGCAGCAACAAATCGGCCAGTTACCGTCATCGAGGATCATTCCCAGCCGCCCTTTCTCCAATACAGGCGTGGATTATGCTGGCCCGTTGTACGTAAAGCCTATCCATAAACGTGCCGCCCCAGCAAAAGCCTACCTGTGTGTTTTCGTATGCTTTGTTACAAAGGCCGTCCACCTAGAGCTAGTCGGGGACCTATCAACCCAAGGATTCCTGGCAGCCTTACGTCGGTTCATCTCAAGACGGGGATCCCCAGCCCACTTGTATTCGGATAACGGAAAAAATTTCGAGGGAGCAAAGCGTGAACTGTCTGAACTTTTTGCTAGGTTCAGAAGCGATGTCGAGCAGGGTAAAATCACTTCCGCCTGCGCCGAGCAAGGAATTATGTGGCATTTGACTCCTCCCAAGGCACCACACTTCGGTGGCCTTTGGGAAGCGGCGGTCAAAACGGCCAAGCGGCATTTATTTCGTCAGTTGGGTAGTACACGACTTACATTCGAAGACTACTACACAGTCCTGCACCAAATCGAAGCGGCAATGAATTCGCGCCCATTACTACCAATGTCTGACGATCCCAATGATCTTGCTGCTTTGACACCGGCGCACTTTCTTATAGGATCATCTCTTCAGGCCTTGCCCGACCCAGATCTGCAAAACACACCAACGAACACACTCAATCATCTCCAAAAGCTCCAGCAACATGTGCAAAAATTTTGGTCTCACTGGCGGTCAGAATATCTTCAGGAGCTTACAAAGGACACGAAACTTGCCGCCCGAAACAACGAGATCCAGCCCGGCAGAATGGTTATCCTGATCGATGAAATGCAGCCAGCAATCCGTTGGCCACTCGCCCGCATCACCGAACTGCACCCCGGAAAAGATAACTTAACGCGCGTCGTTAGCCTTCGCACAGCAAGAGGAATCATCAAAAGGCCCATCACCAAAATCTGCTTGCTGCCGCTTCCGGAATCCACCACCGAGTACGAACAACGAGTCAACGATCATCAGTCCGAGCAACAAGAGTGAATATTTACCTGTAATACTAAGAAAGAACTATATAATTAGCGAATATTGTACTTACCTGTTAGAGCTAGAAAGCAATCATTGTTTGGTTTTGTTTGTTTTGTTTTGCTTTGAACACAGTCGTTCAAGGCGGCGGGTATGTTGTAGCAACTATGGTTTTGGCAGCACGGAGTAAGATTTACCTTCTCTCTGCCTATAGCTGGTGCTGGCGGGCGCATGTTAGACGAGGTTTTTTCATCGTTCTGGCAGCCGCGTTCGTTCGGCTGGCGAGACAGCATAACTAGAAATTAGAAGAAGAATTAGTATCTTCCATTTAATTCCAACTACCTTTGCTTATCTTCGACAGATACGCGTATTTCGTCTACAATGTGCAGACTTCTTCAGTGTCTCGTACTAATAACTCGACTGACAGCATACCCGACCGTGCCATCAGACTATCTTATATGTACATAATCAGCCCAAAATAAAGTTCAGTTAGTTAGTCTCGTTTGAAACAGACAGTTGTGCCAAGTCCAGTTCTTTCTTTAAAACACAACGTAGGAATAATTAAAGTTGAAGCGCCATCAATGAAAGATATAGTTTATTATATTATTTTATTTTTCGAGCAGTTCAATCTCAATATGCAGCGCTAGCAAAAAAAGAGAAAGCTTTTTTTTTAATATTAGACTTTGCAGTCGTTTGTGCTGTCTTGTTCTCCCCCACGGGAAACTTGTAAACAGCGCACAGTAACGTCAAACATGACTTACTGCGCACCGCATTCTCAAGATATTTGTGGGAGAGAACAAGACAGCACAAACGACTGCAAAGCTCAAGTTTTTACTCGCCCGCGTCGTTTCAACGTTTTGTTCACAAACACATTCACAAAGCTTTGCAACAGAAAAAGTGTACTCTAGCAGTGTTCGGATGCGTATCGCTCGCTCGTGGATTCGCACAAAATAAGAAGTGAATTTCAAACTCGAAATCTGAAAACATTGTCTTTGTCATTTCCGGTCACGTATCTTTTTCGTAAAAGGTAATGATTTTCTATGTTATTTTCGTGAACCAACTACTTACTAGTTTATGTTTTAGACAAAAATGGGCAAATGTGCATTTCGCGTTGAATGGCTGAAGAAAACCGATTCGAACGGCTACCAGATATTTGTATGCTTCAAATTTTTTAGTACAAATTGATTTTTATTAGGATAAATTTTTATTCACTTCGACACTGAGGCATCCTAAAACCAAGTGAGCTCAACAATTACAACAAGATTAGCTAAATACAAGATAAAAGTAGGGTTGATCGCTACTTCGGCACCCCCAAGCATCACTTCGTCATGGGAAGTTTTAAACGGTCATATTGTCTTAAATTTGGCAAGCAGATGCATTTTTATACCAAGAATGTTGTTACCGTTTTTGAAATTTGTAGGTTTTACGAAACCCTCCAAACGAAGTGATTCAAAAGTGCGGGAAATCAGACCCACCTCCGTACATCTTCCGTTTATGTTTAAAACAAATTGATCAGTGGTGAATTAACTGGTTGTGCACTTTCTTTCGAACCCGGACGTCAATTTTGACAACAATATCTTGCTCCATAGTTCCTCTTTTGCCGAGTCTCTTGTGATATGCCACAAAAAGTCAATATCCCGAAACAACAGAATAAAATTGCAACTAGCCAGGGAGTAAAACTACTCTGTGCAGACCACAAAGTGCACACAACAGACACTAACTCATCGGCAATCAAGTTATAGAAAAAAAAAAAACATCTACAAACGATCCACGTGTGGTATACACAGGATCTGGTGCACCATTTGAAATGCCCAGTCTGCGAGTATTAACGGAATATTAAATCGATGAATTTGATAATACATGAAATATACAATTTTTGACTGTGCAGTGCACGAGGTGCACATATGGACGAGACGCCACTGAAATGAATAGACAAAAACTATAGTCCCTATATATTTATGGTCTGGTGCATTCAACTATCAAAGCCATTTTGAGGAAGATACAATTTGGGATATTATTAAGATTATTGAGTATTTATGAGATCCTTCTAATATAATCATTTTATCACACCGAAAAGATCTGACTGAGCCATTGGGTAAATTTGTTGGAAGTTATATGAGACTATTGAGTGACTATAATAAAAACCACTCATGACAATCTTGTGTCAAATTCTTCGACACGCGTTGTATTTTGCACAAATCAGGTAGAACGAGCTCGCTATTCGTACTCAGCATGAGTGTGGTTGCTCAACGGATCAAGGATGCTGATGAACCACCAAACACAAATTAATTATTTCTTTCAAATCCATTTTTCATAGTCACTTTTAGTAACCTTTTGAAAAATTTGGTCACGTATTGGTCCTTTTTTTAACAAATTGAAGTCACTATTTAGTCACTTTTTTCATCAACGAAGCCAGTGTGTCAAATATTCACTTTTTTGTGATAACGACAATGATGAAAGACTACCATCTATTATAACAAGGTAACTTTCCATATCAGTAACAATCATCATGTAAAACGATTTGATCAGGATTCTATTGTTGTGTGTGATCATCAAGCTCCTGTATGAAGGGCGAAAAACGCAGTGTGCTTTGGCCACGAGCAGCCGTGTTTTTTTCCCTGTCATATTTTTTTCGCACGCAGTATTAAAGAAGATTTAAATATTTCTAGGATTTTTTTTCATTAGAGCGAATCTGAAATTGAGAGACTCTCGTTGATTACTTTCTCTTTCATGCACATTCCATTCAGCTTTACGTTTTTTATTCTACTTTTATTTTATTTTGTGGAGTATGCTATCCAGAACGGTAGTCTTTCTATCTGTACTAAAGAATCCCTCAAAAGTTTTATAATGGCGCTGTAATAAATGAAAGCGAGTTAGAGAGGAGAGAATCTCTCATTGTTAGATTCGCCCTCTTGAAAAAAAAATCCTAGATTTATATAATTATTAATTACATCAATATTTGAATATATTTTTCTCAGTAGTCATCGTCTTTCGTCGCGTTCAGATCGCAGTTCATCCGTGTTGTTGTTTATAACCCTATAATTAGGAAAGTTTGCCTTTATTGTGCCTCAAAAATCGACAAGTTCTGTGTGGTGTTCGACCCTGCTGAGTTCTTTGTTACCTGTGTGTAGTTTAGGTGCCATAAATTGTATTAGAATCGATCCATCCAAGGAACATTATTGGCAGTTGTTTTCAATTACCATCTTCCCTGACGTTATCACTCATTTTTCAAGGTCAGCGCCATCTGTTGACGAGTTCCAGCTAGTATTCAGCAAAAGCTCTCTACAGTACTACGTACATCTGTCGGTTTGCTAGAGAAATGGTTTCCATTTGCAACCTAGAGTTGCAGTGCCATTTTTGCATCAAAGCTGAACATCTGAAATACGTTGACTTGAACCGGCCTAATATGGACTTCGTAAACGAGCAAAAAAAAAACCTTCTCTGGTTCTGCGATGTATGTATTGACCAGCTCAAAATCCTGAAGGATTCCTCTCGCATTACATCGAACTAGTTATTGCGAGAGGACTAGGCATCGAATTGTTACTGGCGTATCTGAGTTCATCCAAGATTCAATGATCTTCAGGAAACGAAGACACTAACCAAATCACTAGCTGGAAAATTGTACCCAAATGATATTTCTGCCTCAAATAAGGTTCGATCTGCTTGGCCAAGCATCAAACGGGTCCGTGACACAGGTGTTAAAGAAACACCTAGATCTCGTCCTAGAAAAGCTTGGATATATCTTTCAAGAATTGTTCGACATGTTACTGAAGCTGATGTTTCTGTGTTAGTGAAAAGTTGTCTGCAGACCGCCAATCGATGTGAAAAATTGGTACGCAAAGATGCTGATTTGAAGCAATTCGCGTTCATATCCTTTAAAGTTGGTGTTGATACGAAGTTGAGGGATCCAGCCCTAGATCCATCTGTTTAGCCCAAAGGAATATATTTCAGAGAATTCGAAAATTTGTCATCCGAACTGGATTTTTGGGAACCACCCAAAGTCCCACGAATCGACCACGGGACACCCCTCGTTGCCGGGATGCCGATGACCATTTCCTCCCCTTCAACCGTAGCAACTCCATCACAATAAGAAGCCTGCCGATAACGGAACGCACATCACTGAGAAGGATGGAAGACCCTGAACCCTCCGATACAGTCGAGCCCTGCCGTTTTTTTCTGTTCTACATTTTGTTCCGGCCATCCATACCTGTGTTTGGAATCGGTGACGGGGTCTTTCAACTTGCTCGCTCAGGCATGTATGACAACTATATAGTTCCTTCGTGCGCTGAATCCCGTCCAATTCACAAAAATAGAATGCGTCTATCAGATCCGCCACAATCTTCGATGATAGAGCCGTTTTCATCTCCTGCTGATTGCTCCGGCTATCCAAGACGTTCCGTTCCTGTGTTCGGAGTAGGCGAGGGGGTCTTCCAACTTGCGGTTCCAACGGTCCCATTGGGTATTATTGATAGACATCGAGATCATTCAGCTAAGTAACCTAATCCAAAATCATTTCTTTATTTATCTTTCTCTCTGCAATACCTCTTGCAAGCAGTTGTTAAAAGCACTTCAAGGGGTTCAACCTTAATTTTGCCATCCTTTTCTATTTGCGCTCAGGAATTTTGATATTTCTGGGTTTTTTTCTAAGATGAATGTACGTGTGGCTTGGTGCTAATAATCATGTGATATAAATGCATGGAAAAGAGTGGTGAGAATGATTGGAATTGGTGATTTAAATACTCACCTCGCGTTACAAGAGAGAAGAGAGATGTTAACATTCACATTCATTGGGCCTAAACCGGTTCCCTTACTCGCTTATGTTTCGTAATGCACAGGTTTCAAATCTTTGCTAATTTGCACATGATATAAAGCGCTAAGATTTCTATTGTCATTATTTGGGTGGGAGCACTGAAGAAGGCCTTTGCGTTGAATGTATTGGAGACCACGGTACACTTGCTAGTGGGTTTATTTGCGCACGCAGAGAAAAATAAACCAAAACACTTTAATTCACTCGTGCCCTCGTAAAGGGTGATACGGTCAAAATTTGGTCAAGGGAAAACGTGTGTAAATCGGTGAAATCGTTTATTTAAAAAATCAAATTAATTTTCTTTTTCAAGTTCAATTAGTATAAAATTCAGGAAAAATATTCAGTTAGGCTTCCGCTTTTCCAAATCCGAATTGCCGGGCCTTACGCTTGACCCCTGCCATCAGATTTTGTACAGCCACCTTGTCCACCTTCTTCGCCGCAGAAAGCCAGTTTGCCTTGAACTGCTGCTCGTCCTTAGCAGTTTTTTTGGTCTTCTTTAGGTTCCGCTTGACAATAGCCCAGTATTTCTCAATTGGGCGGAGCTCTGGCGTGTTGGGAGGGTTCTTGTCCTTGGGAACCACCTGCACGTTGTTGGCGGCGTACCACTCCATGGCCTTTTTACCGTAATGGCAAGATGCCAATCCAGCCAAAACAGTACGGAACAACCGTGTTTCTTCAGGAAAGGCAGCAGACGTTTATTCAAACACTCTTTCACGTAAATTTCTTGGTTGACAGTCCCGGAAGCTATGAAAATGCTGCTTTTCAAGCCACAGGTACAGATGGCTTGCCAAACCAGATATTTCTTTGCGAACTTTGACAGTTTCGTGTGCTTGAAAATATCTGCTACCTTTCCCTTCCTTTTGCCGTATAAAACTCCTGTCCCGGAAGCTGCTTGTAGTCGGCTTTGACGTAGGTTTCGTCGTCCATTACCACGCAGTCAAACTTCGTCAGCATCGTCGTGTACAGCCTCCGGGATCGCGCTTTGGCCGTCGTATTTTGTTTATCATCGCGATTTGGAGTCACTACCTTCTTGTAAGTCGATAGTCCGGCTCGTTTTTTGGCTCGATGCACGGTTGTAGACGATACACCCAGCTTATTTGCGGCATCTCGGAGAGATAGGTTAGGGTTTCGCTTGAAACTACCGGCAACTCTCTTTGTCGTCTCAGCGGCTTCCAGTTTTCGATTTCCCCCCCGATCCAGACTTCCTGGCTGTCGACAAACGTTCCCCAAACACTTTAATTACATTTGTAACGGTTGATTTGGTAACTTTTAGCGATTTTGCCAACTTTGCGTGCGAGTAGCTCGGATTTTCGCGATGCGCGAGCAAAATTTTGATACGCTGCTCTTCTTGCTTGGATGGCATTTTGACAACTGAAGAGTGAATTCCAAAATCAAAATAGGAGCAACATTCTACACACACACACCTTCAAAATGAGGAGTGTTCAGGTTTTTTAAATGCAAAATTGAAAGAAATACGTCAAGTTGATTTTGACCAAATTTTGACCATATCGCCCTTTATGTTGTAGATTTTAGTGTATGTGTGTATCGTTAATGCCTAGATAATTTGAAAAATCTGTTAGAATTTTGAAAAAAAAAACTGAAAAATGAATGGAATAAATTTTTGTATGTAATTAACTGACTTGATTTATCAATATCAAAATTTGAAAGCTAATTATGAACAGTGTAAATTTCAGTTTTTCCAGCTATGTATGTAGTTATTTTCACAATAATTGTTATTTTTTCATTCATTTCAAGACATTTTTATTGATAAAGGTCTGTATCCACATTAATCCGGACACCTTCAAATCATTGTAACTTTTGAAATATTGCACGTAGGAATGAAAAATTTCACTGTGGTATAGCTGAGAGTCTATGATGAAAAAGACTATGATTGATGATTACATTCCACGTTTAGTATTCAAGATGGCGACGAAAGAAAAACAAGAGCGCGAGCGAATTTTGTACGGGCGTACGGCAAATCCTGACTTGTCAATACGGGACCTTGCAAAAACATTGGATTTGCCTAAATCCACTGTTCTCGATGTGTTCAAATCATTTTCGGAACGTTTGACGGTGGAGAGGAAACCGAGAAGTGACAAAAACATTGGACGCGCTGATCCTGTCATGGACCGAAAGGTGAAAAGGATATTAACGAAAAACCCAAATCTCTCCATTCAAACGGTGGCTCGGCCTGGTTTTGTCCAAAAATCAAAACAACGTTTCTGACTTAAGTCGTATGAAGTAAAAACAGTTCCCAATCGCAACGACAAACAGAACTTGGCAGCAAAATCACGGGCTCGACGTTTGTACTGCGAATATTTGACGGAGTTTTCATGCGTTGTTATGGACGATGAAACTTATGTCCTTGAGGATTTCAAGCAGCTTCCAGGGCTGGCTTTTTTCTGCTATGGCCAGAAATGCTACAGCTGAGCATTTCAGAACGAAGAAGGCATCGAAATTTCCCAAAAAATAACCTTGTGTGGCAAGCAATTTGCACGTGTGGCAAAAAGAGTAAATCTTTCGTCACTACAGGCACAATCAACAATGAGATCTATCAGAAAGACTGTCTGCAGAAGCGATTGCTACCCTTCATCAAAAGTCACAAAGAAAAACCTTTGTTCTGGCCCTAGTTGGCATCATGCCACTATGCTAAAACTGTGATGGCGTGGTACCAAGCAAATCAAGTGAACATTGTACCAAAAACCTCAAACCCGCCAAATTGCCCAGAGCTACGACCAATCGAGAGATATTGGGCTCTGATGAAGCGGAAGCTTTCTGGAAAGAAGCAAGGAATCAAAGACATCAAACACTTTCAGCAAATTCGGACAAAGACGGCTTCTGCGATTTCTGAAGAGTCTGTACAAACCCTAATGGACGGAGTTAAGCGCAAAGTTCGAAAATGTTATGCAAATACCGAATAACTATGTTTCAAACTCCCATGAATCTGAAATAAACAACTACGACGGAAATACAATGCGAAATTTATGTTTTTTTACCTTATTACATGCCAAAACAAGAATATGGAAAAGTTTGTAAAAAATACCGAAAACCGCACAAAAGTGCACAGACTGAAATAGTCGGTAAGCATGGATTTCACAAAAATTCGGTATTGTTGGAAAGAAGGAAAACACCTTAATAATAATTTATTTCTTAAAGGTTCTTTTTACCGAAATTGCAAGCTGCCCAATTATTGTATTTTAAACCAAATTCTCGAGTAATTCATGATTGGGGCCCAAGAGCCAATTGTAAACAATGAGTTTAACCGATGATTTCTAACGAATCTAAAACACTCTTGCAATTCATTCATATTGTATTATACGGGCGATACGAACCGTGTTAAAAAAAACCGCCCTATTGCCGGAATCCGTGTAAAAATTTCGTGCTAATTCCGAAATCCGTGTAAAAAAACTGCGATAACATGCTCAGTCTTTTACAATGCAAAACACTTAGAAGATTTGGTGAACAATGGAATGGATAGCTCATTAAGGTCCAAGTGTCAGGCCCCACTGTCAGAACACATAATAGGACCGGAGTGAATGTGTTTGGGGATAAGTGGGGTAATACAGGCACATTAGAGACTTAATATCTGCAAAGGTGCGGTTTTCAGCAAAGTTGTTCATTAGGTCTAAGAGGCATTCAAAAGGTCTATCTTCAAACTTTCACCGCTACGTGCAAAATTCAACATTTTCAACTTGAAATGAGAAGAAAAATTAGTATTTTCCATTTAATTTCAACGACCTTTGCTTAATTTGACAGATACGCGTATTTCGTCTACAATGTGCAGACTTCTCCAGTGTCGTGTACTAATAACCAGTCGAGTATCTGTCAATATAAGCAAAGGTACTTGTAATTAAATGAAAAATACTAATTTTTCTTCTAATTTCTAGTTACAGGTATTCCAATAAACAGCTAAAACTCTCTAGGATTCATGTTCAACTTGTTCTATCTCGTGATTCTGATAAAATGGAAAGTTTAAGTCTCCGGAAAATTTGTACAAAATATCTAATCCAAAATCAAAATTTGGCTTTATATTCATATCTTAAATGTAAAAGGTTTCAATTTGGCACTTGATATAAAAAAATAAACAAACATTATACGTTTCCTTTCATTATATAAAAAAAAAGTTGAGTTTATCGCAAGCGAGGGATCGCGATATCGGTTCATATATTAAATCAACGTACAATTTAAGAACAGATATTGAGTATCCATCAAAACTGATTACAATTATTGAGGATGGTGCATACTATGCAGACCAAGTCTTCAACGCCGATGAAACTGATCTATGTTGAAAAAAGAGGCCTTGTAGACGTTACATAGTTTTTTCTTGAAGTTACATAGCTTCAACAACGTACGGCATCTAGGTTCTAAGCCGTAAAGAATCGAATCACAGTGCTGTTCTGTAAATGTATGAACATATGCGCATAAACACACTTTCACAGCTGTTATTACACAGTGAAACCAAAAGATTGCTTGGGACTAGCATACATCCTCAATCTGTAAAAATTGGTGATCCCAAACTAAGGAGGTACCGGCGCCAGTCTCGCCCGAATGCACGTCAAGTAGGAAATGGATCGGAACACCTCTGCACTTCCACGAGAAATCACTGGGATGTTGGATAAACTGGTTGGGTGTGCAGCGGGATCCGTTTTGGTAAACGGTGTTCTGAATTCAACTGACGTCGGCAGCGAATAAGATATTTAACTATGTTCCCGATTTATTCTCTGTGCAGAGATGCACATTAAAGTTATTCAAAGTTTAGTACCAATTTAAACCAACAGTAAGGATGCTGTTGGGGTCACTCACAATTGTGGGTGATTTATTTCAATGGAATACAAGAATACGTTAAAAACATCTAATTTGAGGAGCGGTTTAAACCAACAACAAGGATGCTGTTGGGGCTACTCTCAAGTGTGGGTGATTAATAGAAAAAGCAGCAACACATCTACACTACCTGAAATCTGCTGCAAATTTTTGCCAATATTTGGAAACTCTGGGGCTCTACACATATTTCACTGTTGACTCCAAATCCAGGTTTGCTTACCCTTAACACACTAGGTAACTTGAGTCCGGGTCCCCAGCAGTTAGCTGTTAGACAGGTAGTCACCAAGGCACTTCCATTAATCACCAGAGATCCAGTCGATTTGCCGCTCTTTATAAGTAGTTACCAACATTCTACGGAAATGTGTGGCTACTACGATGCAGAAAATCTTCTTCGGTTACAACGTAGTCTTCTAAGTTCCATACTGTAATTGTTATGTTTTGTATTCTCCGTGCATGGAGCAACGAGAGAGATGTTCGCTTATCACCATGAGGCACCAAGAGTGGACAATAATGTTTGCTAGAATGAAAGAGAATGTGTTGAAAATATCGTCAGAAAGTTGAACGAAAGGGCATGGGTACTCGAACCAAGAACGTTACCCTTGCCTAACATCCCACTGCGGCGTAGGTCAAGGTACGGACGAATCCGCCACCTCAACAGGCAAAAGTAACGTGTTGGATCGCCCTCATGTACCACTGATAGCTTGTGATAGTTTCTAGCGGAAGTTTGTATGCACTCTATTTTGATGCGCACATGGGAGGCAAAGGTATCTATTCTATTTCCAACCTACCGTGCACTGACAGAACTTTTAATACTTTCTCTTCATATCTTTCATTCTAGCAAACATTACTGTCCACTCTTGGTGCCTCATGGTGATTCTAGGTTCCGCCAAAGACGCAGTCAGTCGCTTTTTGCTCCATTCGTTCACAGTTCCTCAAATCATGTCAACACTACAGCAACTCTATGGTCGTCCGGAGCAAATCGTTAACAATATTATTGCAAAGGTTCGATCAGCACCATCACCGATAGCCGACAGGTTGAAAACGTTAGTGAGTTTCGGACTCATCTGAAGGCTGTTGGGTTCCAAACGTCCTGTCGAATCCAATTCTTCTGCAAGAGCTGGCTGAAAAGCTACCGGCAACGGTGAAGTTTAGCTGGGCGCTTTAGCAAGAGCACGTTCCACTAGTAAACTTGCAAGTCTTCAGTGA